>JADBJO010001510.1:117500-120000 GCA_016801955.1 Conus betulinus
TTTCTTTCTCTCTCTTTTTTTTCTGTCTGTCTGTATTTCTCTCTTCTTCTTTTTGTTTTTCTTTTTCATCTATTTATTCTTTACACAATACGCTTTTACTCTGTACATCCATTCATGTGCCCCCTCCCCCCCCCTCCCCCCCCCCCCCCCCCCCCCCCCCCCCCCCCCCCCCCTCTTTTTCTTCTTCTGCATGTCTTGAAGGGAAAATGCAGATATGTTGTTTACACACTCAGATACACACGGGCGCGCGCGCGCACGCACACACACACACACATACACATACACACACACACACACGCACACACACACACGCACACGCACACACGCATGCACGCACGCACGCACGCACGCACGCACATAAACACAAACACGCACTAGTGCACATGCCCTGTAAATATACAATGGCGGAGAACATGTATTAGCAAACTAGAAAATTTGCTGTTTTGTTTCTTGTGGTATGCACCTTAATCTTTTAAAACATTGTCTAAGTGAAAAAAGACCTCTGTTCTGAATTATTGTTTCACTCTCCTCTCCCCCTCAACCTTCCCTCTCCTTCCCGCCTTTCTACCCGCTCCCAACTTCTTACCCTCATCCCCCAACGAATTTCTTTTGTTTGCTTCAGAAGTTAGTGTTCTAAAGTAATAAACCTTCGGTGGTAAATCAGGCCCAGTAGGACATTTTCTTAGAAAAGGGAAAACAAAACGTGTTTTCCCCGTATTGTTTTTCCTTCCTTTTCCTTTTTCTTCAACGGCAAGCATGCTTTTACAGCATATCCAAACTGACACATTTTCACCCGGAAGGTTCTTAGGTGAAACATCTTTGTCGTTCATTCAAGACATATTAACCGTCATCATTGCAGTTGATGTTATGACACATAGGCTAGATCCTGCGTTTCGGTGTAGACGTTTCGATCTTTGTCAAGGAAAAACAGGTCTAGGAATAGAAAGACAAGATGCATGGATGCGGGCATACGTATGTATATCTAGGTCTTCAGAACATCAGTCAGTGTCATGTTACGAAGGTTTTTTTTCTTATTTCTTTATTTCTTTTGTGTTTATTCTCCTTTTTTTGTCAAATCAATAGCAGTGGGAACGTACTTCCGCCACTGGCACAGAAAATAAAAAACACGTATAAAGGGAAAGGTGATATCTCAACACAAGTTATTGCCTTCCGTTTCCTTTTCCACATCTTCTTTTACGATCTGTAAATAGTAGAAGCCAGCATTTTTTTTTATAGCACAAGAGTGAAGGAAACCTGTAACTTTACTCCAGAGAATGACACGCGCAGTGAAACTCATGTCATAGCGTCCTCCCCTTCCTCCCCCCCCCCCCCCCCCCCCCCTCTCTCCGTCATTATTTCCCAGAGGTGCTGTGGAATATGTATCACAGTTTACGCCCATGACGACATGACGCTTTTTGTTGTTGTTGGTTATTCTGTTTATGAAAAGAGACACATTCTGTGGCGGCTATAATCATATTTGAAAAGGGGGGGGGGGGGGGGGGGGGGGGGGGGGGGGGGGGGGGGCGCTTTCATAGTCTCCCATTTCATATTTTAGGTCCATTTTGTTGCTAGTCCAAACGACCGTAGTAGGGTTTCTCACATATCAAAATTGATTCCGCACATGTGCACGTCCTGAACAAAATTTGGTTTCATGTTCAAAGCGGATTCAACCAGATCTGATTTTCCATAAAATCCAAGATGAAATGGAGGGAGGGGGGGGGGGGGGGGGGGGGGGGGGGGGGGGGGGTCCTTATTTGAGAAACTCACAAATTGAAAGTACGCACGAATGATTGTTGCAAATCTTCATTGAATGTCGGTGGAAAGCCAACAGGACTGCCAATACATCTGGAACAAGAACAAGGCAGAGAGGACTGCGTATGAGGGAAACAAAGTTGGGAAACACAAAAACACACACAGAAAAGCTTTCTTTATAAGGAGAAAAAAGGAAAACGAACAAACAAAGAAACCCGAACTACAAAAAAGTAGAAAAGAGGTGGATCCAGAAAAAAAAAAAACGAAAAAAAAGGGAAAGCGTGGTTAAAAAAAAAAAAAAAGAGAGAAAAAGAAAACCAGCTCTTCCTGGTTTGGCCAGTGAAGATCACGAGTCAAAAAGCACTTCGCCGGGGGAAGAAACATGCACAATGAACAACAGCATGTATTCAAGATCCACAAAAACAAAAAATGAATGACTGTTGTCATCAGAAGGCTGAGAACTGTGTGTGTCGGAGGCAGGATCTTCCCTGATGGGTTTCCCGTAATGACCCCCTGGTATCCCATGACCTCCTGTGGACTCTTTGCTGCAATAGCCCTGACTTGGAGAGAACGAACCTTAATGTGGCTACCACACACGCACGGGTGCGGTGTAGGAGAAGTAAATGCAGCAAAAAAAAACTAAAAAAAAAAAAAAGAAAAAAAGGAGTGGAAGCTGAGACAGAATGATAAGGGAAGAAAAGCCAACAGCAACAAACAACAACAACAACAACAACAAAACCACAAAAAT
>JADBJO010001510.1:125000-130000 GCA_016801955.1 Conus betulinus
CCAAACCCCACCACCCACCCCCTTCTCTCCCCCCTCTTTGTCTGTGTCTGTCTGTCTGTCTGTCTCTCTCTCTCTCTCTCTCTCTCTCTCTCTCTCTCTCTCTCTGTCTCTCTCTTTCATTCCTTTTGTGTGTTTCATGTCGCTGGCATGATAATTCTAACGAAATTTGTTCACTCACCCGTTCATGAAGGGTCATAGTCTGACGAATAGATCATTTGCAATCAGATCGCATTCTCTCTCTGTCTCTCTGTCTCTCTCTGTCTCCGTCTCTCTGTCTGTCTGTCTGTCTGTCTCCCTCTCTCTCTCTCTCTCTCTCTCTCTCTCTGTCTGCCCCTGCCCCTCCCCCTCTGTCTCTCTGTCTGTCTGTCTCTCTCTTCTCTCTATCTCTCTCTGTCTCCCTCTGTATTGTCTGTCTCTGTCTCCTCTCTCTCCCTTCCCCTCTCTCTCCCCCCCTCTCTCTCTCTCTCTGTATCTATCTTTCTCTCTCGATCTCTCGAAAACTGTGACGGAAAATCTCTTGTCAGACTTACAAATAATCTGTTCTATTGGGCAAAATGGGACTTGGAGGAGGTGTAGGAGAAGGTGTAGAAAGAGGAGGAGGAGCAAGAAGAGCAGGAGGAGGTGGTGCAGGTGAAGAAGAAGAAGAAGTTCAACAACACCAAGAACAAACAACAACAAACAACAACAACAACAACAACAAACAGACGAAGAAGAACAAGAAGAACAAGACGAGACCAAGGACGAGAAGAAAAAAAATCAAAGGATTAACGTAACTGGATGCTAAAGAGGATAAGGCTCAGTAGAATAACTGCGGGCTCCCAACGCAAAGAATTGACAAGACTTTATGAAGGTCTCTCAATCAGTTATTAGGCACGATCACACTGGAGCATTGCGCAGTTCTTTTTTTTAATGAAGAATGTGTCAACATTCTGACAGGAGTTATTTCATCATTAATTAATTACTGGCCCCCCCCCCCTCCCCCCCGCCCCCTTTTCCAAAATGATCCGGACGACTTTTTCCTCATTGCGTCATTCATTCAATATTCTATGCCACGTGTTTTTTTTTTTTCCTCCTTCCTACCTCATCACTTCACCGTCCTCCTCCGATCACTCCCCCCCCCCGTCCCGATTCCCCTTTCCTCAAGAATTATATTAGCTCTCATCTCTGGTTTTGATTTCAGCTTCGAGGTTTTTTTGTGCTCTTTATCGTTTTCCTTGATTGCTTATAATTGTTCTCTTTCTTCTGTCCACTTTCCCAATGTTTCTAAACTTTCTTTCTCTGTTTTCTGTCTTGCCTTCTTTTTGTCTCTCTCCCTTTTCTATCTATGAATTTATCACCCTGCACAATCTTAGTTTCTTTGTTCTTCACTGTTTAATTGCCCCCCCTCGCTCGCTCTTTCGCTCTCTCTCTCTCTCTCTCTCTCTCTCTCTCTCTCTCTCTCTCTCTCTCTCTGTTTCTCTGTTTCTCTCTGTCTGTCTGTTAGCCTGTCTTTCTGTTTTTCTGTCGGGCCCGTCTGTCCGTCTCCCAGTCTGTCTGTCTGTCTCTCTTTCTCTCGCTCTCTCTGTCGCTCTCATATGTCGTCTCCTATCCTCCACAAATCTCTGCCCTTCCAGCTCGCCTGTCTGTCTGTCTGTCTGTCTGTCTGTCTCTCCCTCTTTCTCTCTCTGTCTCTCTCTCCTTGTTTTGTTTGTTCTTTCTCTGACTTCCTGATTAGTTTCCTCATTCTAATTGAATTGTGACAGCCGTTCTTGTCTTTCGAAGGCTCGAAAACGACACAGGAATATTAGAAAATGAATTATTAGTTTAACGGCGTGCGAAATGAATTATGTTGAAGTGAAGAATGGTGGTGACAGACACATACACAGTGATGTGACATAACTGTGCTTGTCTCGGGTCAAAAAAAATACACATATACATTTTATCATGGCGCTTTTTTTTTTTTTAACAACACAGCGAAAAAACAGATCGTCTACAACAACAACTAACAGAAAACATTAAGGCAGTGTTTAATCTTCCAGTCTGTACTTAGTATTCTCTTGCAATTACTTAAACAAAATTGTAATAATATAATGAGACTGTAACAGCAAAAACGAGAATGATAGCAGCAGCAGTAGTAGTAGTAAGAGAAGTAGTAGTAGCGGCAGCAACAGCAACAGCAATAGCCGTAGTAGTAGTGGTAGTAGTAGTAGTAGTAATAATAACCGTCATCATCATCATCATCATCATCATCATCATCATCATCATCACCACCACCACCACCTCCACCTCCATCATCATCATCATCATCATCACCACCATCATCCACCACCACCACCACCACCACCATCATCATCATCATCATCATCATCATCATCATCATCATCATCAACAACGACAACAAGCCGAGGACAGTGGGAATGAAATGCACGTTCTCATCATTCTTGTTGTCATCATGAAATAAAGGCTAGAAGAACAAGGCATAACATGAACTGAAAATCAGAAAAAAAAAAAAAAACGAACAATCCAGAGAGAGAAGGGGGCGGGGGGGGGGGGGGGGGGGGGGGGAAGCGGGCAGAGAGAGAGAGAGAGAGAGAGAGAGAGAGAGAGAGAGACGCACAGACGGACGGTCGGACAGGCTGGCAGGCAGGTAGGCACTCAGGCAGGCAGGCAGGCAGGCACAGACAGACAGACAGACGTATTTTAGATTTACAGTGAAAAATGTCGGGTTTTTTTTTTTTTTTTTACCAAGAAATTGTGAGCTTTTTACAAAATTTTCCCTGAATTAATTAGCGACTTTTCAGACATTTAAACGGTTTATCAAGCCGGCTGTCTTCTCCCTGGGGCCAGAGCGTTGGACTCGCAGCCTAACACTCCCGTTGGCTCCCTTCAGTGAGAAATGATGCATCATTCCTGTCTGCATTTCATTCAGTAACTGATGTATTCTTTTTTCTTTTTTTCTTGGCGTCATCTCTTTACTTGTTCTCTCTCTCTCTCTCTCTCTCTCTCTCTCTCTCTCTCTCTCTCTCTCTCTCTCTCTCTCTCTCTCTCTCTCTCTCTCTCTCATTTGTTTTCTCTCATTTGGTCATTGTTATTATTTACCTTGCTTATTCTTTAAGTTTCTTTCAGTTTTTTTTTCATAAAGAAAGAAAGACAGACAGCACAGACAGACAGGCAGGCAGGCAGAACAGACAGACAGACAGAACTCTGCACAACCAGACATCTGTCTGCATTCACAGTGACTCACTTTTGTTTCTCATAAAAGGAAAGAAAAAAAAAAAAAAAAAAAAAAAACAGAAAACAGGAATAGGTCTCACTATTATGCTGTGTTGAGAGAATGATGGTATAAAGAGAATATGCGGACGAGGCCATTGAGGACAAACAGCTGCGGCTCCACGAGTCACTGTGGTTTGACTCACGTGACCGGACAACATTGGTGTGCCTGTGTCTTTCAATTCTGCACCGGGATTTTGTTCTGAAGTCAGTCGTTGCTGAGATACTATGTGCTTAGCTCTCCCCATCCCTTTTCATCTCTCTCTCTCTCTCTCTCTCTCTCTCTCTCCTCTCTCTCTCTCCTCTCTCTCTCTCTCTCTCTCTCTTGCCTTGTCGGTCTGTGCGTTAACTGGTATGAAAATAGAAATTGTGTTATTTTCATTGTCCATGCAAAGTATATTTGGATTGTATAACGTAAAGGTTGAGAGTCTGATGAGCTTTGAACGTTAACAAGAAGGAAATCTTCTTCCCGAAGTTGGGGTATTGCTGCCTTAATGGCGAGATCAAAAAACGGTCATAGACACAAAACTCCACTCCCTTTGTTGGGCAGATGGGATTAATCCTTGCCTGTCTATACAGGGAGTGTCCGCAGGAGTGTCAGCCTGCGTACGCAGAAAAAAAGGAAATCAGGAATCTCTCTGTCCCTGCTCTCCATATTTTCACTGTTAATCCTCTCTACCTCTCTCTCTCTCCTCTCTCCTCTCTCTCTCCTCTGCGCTCTTCTCTCTCTCCGTCTCTCTCTCTCTGGGGGCTCTCTCTCTCTCTCTCTCTCTCCACCACACACACACACACAACACACACACACACACCTCACTCTCTCTCTGTGTCTCTCTCTCTGTCTGTCTCTGTCTCTCTCTCTCAGTCTCTCTGACTTTGCCTTAATAATCTGTCTGTCTTGCTTTTTCACTTGGTCAGTTCTTAAACAACGTTTGTATATCCAATAGGCACCCTAACCTGTATGATAAAGAACAGTAATGTTGTATATTAGCTTGAAGAGCATGCGATAATACAATTCTCTCTCTCTCTCTCTCTCCTCTCTCTCTCTCTCTCGTCCTCTCTCTCTCTCTCTCTCTCTCTCTCTCTCTCTCTCTGCGTAGCGCGTGTGGGGATGGGGGACGGGGAATGTATGTGTATGTGAGAGAGAGAAAGAGAGAGAGAGAGTCAGCAGGCAGACAGACAGACAGTCGAGACAGAGAGAGACAATGACAATGAATGAGAGAGAGAGAGAGACAGACAGACAGACAGACAGACAGACAGGTAGACAGACAGGCAAGTAATGACAGAGACAGACAGAGAGGAGAAGCGGGAGACGAAGGGAAAAGGGGCAGAGGGAAGGTTGGGGGTGGGTGGGGGGGGGGTTCATCTGGCCGGTTCACGTTGTCCCTGTGGTCCGTTTGACGTGAAGGGAGGGTCCTGGTGTGGCCCTTGTCATTGGCCCTGTCATTCCATTCCACGCTGAAATTTTCCTCTGGAAGCAGCCGTTGCTGGGATATCGTTTGGCTCTTTGCCTACCTCCCTCCCCCACCCTTCTCCTTCCCCAGCTACTGCTCCCAACTCTCTGCTCCCAACTCTACCTACCCCCCCCTCTCTCTCTCTCTCTCTCTCTCTCTCTCTCTTCTCTCTCTCCCTCTCTCTCTTGTGTTGTGACTGACTGAAACGTTACATGAATTTATTTTTATGTTATCGTTAGTTTTAATATCAATCTGATACATGCACCTCATCCAGTTAAATGTTCACATTCCCCATCATGA
>JADBJO010001510.1:137500-140000 GCA_016801955.1 Conus betulinus
ATGATGATGATGATGATACTAATAGTAATAATGTTAATAATAATGGCATATGTCAAAGAACCATAGCGCCTACGATGTCTGTAAATTCTAACCAGTCATTCATTTACAGAGATTGACGGAGAAGTTTACGGAGTAATCCTTCCTGTCACTTGCATTGACAGAGGCTGGCGGGTAAGATCTCTGGAAGTCCTTCCTATCCCTCTCATTTACAGAGAATGGCAGAGAGAATCACTGATTGTCCTTTCTGTCACTTTCATGTTTTAGCTCGGTGGGAAGATCTCTGGTCGTCCTTGTTACAATTCTTATTTCAAGAGATAAGCAGGA
Source organism: Conus betulinus (assembly GCA_016801955.1). NCBI lineage: Eukaryota > Metazoa > Mollusca > Gastropoda > Neogastropoda > Conidae > Conus > Conus betulinus. The sequence continues at coordinate 137,825 of JADBJO010001510.1, forward strand.
CGTTCTCCAGTGGTCGCTTCCAATCATTCTCATTGACATTAACTGGTGAGGAAGGTGCTCTCTGCATCGGGCCGCAGGCAGATGGGGGAGGGAGGGGAGGGAACAACGCGTCTCTTGGTTCTACCTGTCTTGCTGTGACTGGCGCATCACTATCAGCATCGATTTCCCTGTCGTGTGGGAAGCCTCAGCAACAGATTAATGTGATAAATGGGGCTGTTTTGTCGCGCTTCCTGTGGGCCCTGGTCAGTCTTCCCGTCCCTTTTACTTCTCCTCCCTGTCTGTCTGGCTGTCTGGCTGGCTGGCTGGCTGGCTGGCTGTCTGTCTGTCTGTTTTGTGTGTCTGTCTGTTTCTCTTTCTCTGACTGGCACAGTCAATGTTTTTTTTTTTTAATCTCATCGCATAATTCAGCTTTTCAAGGACAGATTGGAAGAATAGGGTCTGCGTAAAATTTCAGTCCTCGATCGAATAAAGATTCTCTCTCTCTCTCTCTCTCTCTCTCTCTCTCTCTCTCTCTCTCTCTCTCTCTCTCTCTCTCTCTCGTGTCCCTCTCTTCCTCCCTCCCTCCTCCTCCCTCCCTCTCCCTCTCTCTCTCTCTCTCTCTGTCATTCTGTCTCTGTCTGTCCGTCCTTACGCCTGTCTCTCTGCCTGCCAGCCTCTCTGTCTCTGTCTCTCTGTCTCTGTCTCTCCTGTCTCTCTGTCTCTCTCTCTCTCTCTCTCTCTCTCTCTCTCTCTCTCTCTCTCTCTCTCTCTGTCTGATGTACTTGTCACAGTTGTGAGTTGCAGATTGGAAAATCGTAAATCGAGTCCCACCAGAGACAGATGTATTTGCGATTTTTCAGCCGATTCCTTCTTACAAAATGTTGTACATAATATGATATTAAAGAGGAAGATTGAAACCACACCCGTCGTGGTTCATTCATCAACTTGCTAGAGGCCTGAGAGAGTGTCACTCAAATTCCCTTCATTAACACTGTAAGTTTCCTTATATGTTGCCTTAGTGACAATGAGACAGATTATGAGAGGATGGTGTGAAGTACAACTGTTAGAATCGGAAGGTCAGTCAGTCAGTCATTCCCCTGACCGCTGGGGTCGTTGGCGGGACATGATGAGGCAGCCCAGCGCCGTTTCTCTCCAGGTTCTTCTGTTTGTAGCTGTCGTGGGGAGATCTGGCATAGTCATTCGGAAGAATCGGAAGGAACATATTTAATAATCCTTCCGATCACGAGGGTTATAGGAAGCTGTTGTGAAAAAAATCAGAGGCAGCCCTTCCTCATACTCTCTTTTACAGAGATTGACAGGATGATCCGTGTTAGTCATTTCTTTCGCCTGTATTTACACAGACCGAGGTGATTCTCTCTCTCTCTCTCTCTCTCTCTCTCTCTCTCTCTCTCTCTCTCTCTCTCTCTCTCTCTCGTTTTAGGCTATATTCTTGTCCAGAAACGAACGGGGTGATGATCTTTGGTAATCCTTCCTGTCAATCTTTTCCTACAGCGATAGTCATCCGTTCACTTTCCTTTATATAGATTAATTGGGTGATGTTTTGTCGTCCTTCTCATCATTCTCATCTACACAGGTCGGTGTGTGTGTGTGTGTGTGTGGGGGGGGGGGGGGGGGGGGGAGGGGAGGGGGGGTTGTATCACTGATGGTCACTCCTGTCACTTTCATTTACGGAGATCAACGGGGAAGACATCGGGTGATCCTTCCTCTCATTCTCATGTACAAGGACTGACGAGTAATCTCTGGTAATCCTTCATTTCTTCTCTCTCTCTCTCTCTCTCTCTCTCTCTCTCTCTCTCTCTCTCTCTCTCTCTCTCTCTCTCTCTTTTTACAGACTGGCCGAGAAGATCTCTGAAAATCTTTCCTGTCACTTCCCATTTACAGCGAGTGACCGGAAAAATCCCTGTTAGTCATTCCCGTCGAATTGATTTACAGAATGGCGGCGGCGTTTTTGAGTACTTCATCATATCACTCTGTTTTACCGAGACTGGCGGAAAAGAGGTCTGCTGGTCATTTCTCTCACTTTCATTGAGAGAAATTGGCGGGTAAGATCTCTTTGTGATCCTTCCCATCACTCTCGTTTTCAGCGAATGCCGAGGGAGATCTCACAAGTCCTTCTTATCACTCTCATTCGCAGAGAATGTAGAGAGAGGATCCTCTCCGTGTCTGGCCCAGAGAG
>JADBJO010001510.1:145000-150000 GCA_016801955.1 Conus betulinus
TGAATAAAGACAAGGAATTCAATGTCCATGGCTCTTGTTATCAAACACATTCTTTACAGTTTAGGATTAAACCATGTTTGGTTGAACCAGTCAACACTGAGTAAACATAGACTGAAATTCACTATACAACAACAATTGAAAGCCAGGTATACTGAATTTTGGGCAAAGGAAAAGACAAAATACAGCCGTTTAGAGTTTTACAATGTCATCAAATCATCATCTGAATATCATATTGAATATTACTTGTTGACTGATATGCACAGTACGAAAGAAACAAGCACTATGTAAATTGCGTGTTAGCTCGCATGACTTAAATGTTGAGAAAGGTCGTTATACAGGTATACCACGAAATCAAAGATTTTGTATAGCATGTAATGAAATAGAGGACGAATTTCATTTTTTAGATAATTGTAGAATACTTTATGACTTAAGAACAAAACTAAAGACACAAGTAGAACAGATGCAAGATCTAACGGATGACCCAGGAAAAAGAATATTTTGTGTCAACGACTTCAAACCAAGTATTCTATTAAACTCCAGGGAACACCAAAAAAATATTAGCCAGCTTTGTTTTTGAGGCATTCAAAGCCAGGCAAAATAGATAATCGAAGCACTTTTTTTTTTTTTGTTTGTTTTGTTTTTTTTGTTTTGTTTTTGTTGATGTTTTGTGCCAAATATCTTTCAAAGGTGACGGCAATAAAGAATTGTTCTTGTTCTTGTTCTTGTTCACACACACTCACTAATCTCTCTCTCTCTCTCTCTCTCTCTCACACACACACACACACACACACACACACACACACACACACACACACACACACACACACATACATACATACATACACACACACACACACACACACACACACGCACACGCACGCATGCACGCACACACGCTTGCATTCTCTCTCTCTCTCTCTCTCTCTCTCTCTCTCTCTCTCTCTCTCTCTCTGTCCGCTTACCCTTCTCTCTCCCACTCCTTCCGCCGCCCGCCTGTCTTTCTCTCTTGAGCTGGCCAAGAAGTGGTAGGGTTTGTAGTGCAAAGTAAGGCAGAATTCCTCCATCCCGCTCCCTCTGATCCGCCCCTGCACGAAGACGGCCGAACTCTGCCATTCTGCTCTGCAGAACAATTCTTTTCTTTTTTTTTTCCTCCTTGATCGTTAGACAATTCTTCTCTTTCTTTTTTTTTCTCCTTGATCGTTAGATAGATTACTGCTTTATGCCGAGATGATGACTCACTGACAGGTTCCTGTGACCCGGCAAAAGAGATGGGGGGGTGGGGGTGGGGGGGGGGGGGGGGGGTGGCCGCCATGCTCTGGCATTCTGGCACTCGTTCCATGCTTTTGTTTGACACTGTCTGCATATATATATATATATATATATATATATATATATATATATATATATATATATATATATATGTGCATGCACGTCATTGATCAGATTTCCGTTGTCTGTGTCTTTGGCCTATGTTCCTCGTTGTTTTCTTCACTGTGCTTTCTGTCCGTGCGGTCGTTCCTTCTTTATGTTGATTTGTTTGTTTGATTGGCGTCTTGAGATGTTTTGAATACTTTTCGTTTGTGGCAGTACGTCTTACGTGTTTGCTTCCTTTCCTTTCTCTTTCTGTCTCTCTGTGTGTCTCTGTTTCTCTCTCTCTCTCTCTCTCTCTCTCTCTCTCTCTCTCTCTCTCTCTCTCTCTCTCTCACCCTATGTTTCTTTCTCTGTCCGTCTGCTGTCTTTCTGTTCTTCTCCTTGCCTGTCTGTCTCTCTCAATTTCTTCTTTGTATGTGGATATGCGTGTGTGTTTTGTTGTGCATGGGCTCGTCTTTTTTCCTCCTCTCTCTCTCTCTCTCTCTCTCTCTCTCTCTCTCTCTCTCTCTCTCTCTCTCTCTCTGTTCCCATCTATCTCCATCCTTCCATCCCTCCTTTCCCTCTTTCCATAAGCCGATTCCCATTGTCATCAGTTTGTGTAATTGCATTGAGAAGATGGAATATGGCCACAAGAAAATGCCAGTCGAATTTTTATGAAACCTAGTGTGTCGGACTCTCGCTCACACAACGTAGACATACAGCGAGAACAAACAGGAGAGAGTTCCAGCTGTCAGTTAACGACTAAGATGTACACTGTTTACATGTGAAACGTTTTACTGTGGTTTGGTTTAAACAGAACTTTATCGAAAGGAATGGACATAGAATGATAACAAATGAAAGAGCAAAACCAAACTAATAGCGTATATTGCGCTCTGAAGTATACATTACTTTGACATTTGCATGGCAGCTGGTAGACAAAGAGAAAATCTGTTACAAACACGACATAGGTTTGGCGACGATGATCTTCTAAATACATGAACACAACGATCTGCTGATATAAGGGGAATACAGATGAATAGATAACTAAATGGATTATAACAAGAAAGGAAGATGGGAAGGAAAATGAGATTCGAGAAGAACCATTTCCCCATTACAGTTTCATTGTGCCATTTGAAATCAAAATCTTTGAAACTAATTGTTCATAATACCAGTGACGGTTTATATCTGCACGCTCCAACACGCACACAAATGTTCTGTTTAGAATCAATTTGAATCAGAAATGAATTTTGTACGGTCTGAAATGTTGGTATAATGATATGTATTCACTATGGTTTCGAATAATCGCAAACATTTCTGATACAAGATATCGAGCAGGTTCTCACACATTCACGAGAAATTTTTCTTTTTACAAACTGGCTTTAAAAGTGTCATCAAAAATCCTTTGACGACCAACATGTCCTCGTCCTCACCAACCTATGATCGGTTTTTATTTCTGGGTTTAGTCTCAACAAAGCCATAATATCTTTACTATTTCTGCGACCTCGCGCCGAATTAGAAAATGCTAGAGTGCTTGTGCCTTTCACTGTAAAGAAAAGTAAACCATTTGACCCAAGTCTAGCCAGGATAAAAATGTTCCTGAAAAGAAAAACAAAACGTGGAAAACTAATAGTATTGTTTGAATCATTTGGGAAAAATATATTCATCTACAGAAACAACTTCGTTCTTCTTCTTACATTGATTTTCACCGCCTCTCATCCGGAGGCTTCCTAAGCCTGTCATTGCCTTTACTTTACAGTTAGCATTGACACCTCTTGTGTCACTACACACACACACACACACACACACACACACACACACACACACACACACACACACACACACACAACTGTAAGGATCGCGCCCTCACAACGCCTCTGCGTATAATTCAAGTGACCGGTCTATCATCTAAGACAACTGACGAACCTTCCGTTGATAATAAGCCAATCAGCTTGTGTTAATTGTTCATTTCATTCAATGTGTGCAAGCTGCACGGTTTCCGATACTAGACAGGCCAAGGCATAAGAGGGTAAACAAGACTTTTTAAATAAAAACAACCTTCCCTTTCAATAGCTTGTACACGTCATTTTGTGTTCCGTGAGATATACTCTTTTTCATTAAAAGTATGGGGAATTTTGGCGCAGTGCCTGACATGGTAGAAAGATGGGAAGGTGGCGGCCCAAGGACAAGCCTGACTGTTGAAGCTGACTCGTGAGAATTGGGTTGAAAGGGCGGATTCAAGATCCGTTCAACGTTGACAGAGGTATGCGCTGGCCCGACGGCCCTGCTAGTGTGCATAAGCTGTTTCTTTCCTCACGGCGATCTCCCCCCTTCACTCAGGACGAAATATTAAAATAAAAAAAGATAGGACCTAGTTGTGCTTATTCTCTTTTCTTCGCTGAAAAAAAGAGGGGTTTGTTTTTCTCTCTCTCTCTCTCTCTCTCTCTCTCTCTCTCTCTCTCTCTCTCTCTCTCTCTCTCTCTCTCTCAATTTCTGTCCCTGTCTGTCCGTTTGTCTGTTTCTCTCTTTCTCTCTCACTGTCTCTCTTGGAGGGAGGGAGGAGAGAGAGAGAGAGAGAGAGAGAGAGAGAGAGAGAGGAGAGAGAGGAGAGAGAGAGAGAGAGAGAGAGAGAGATTCCGCCAGTAACTGTGCGCTCAACCGTTCTGAGCTCTGCAACGTTGCAACCTTGTCTATGGTCGGCATAATTGTTGTGCTTTGTCCGCATATATGGCAAGACAGATAGAATTCTGCCCTGCCACCGTTGTTCGCAGGAGAGCTTCGTTAGCAGATAAGGGCAGGAGGTTACATGTTCTGCTTAATTTATTGTTGCTGCGTGTGTCTTGCGTAAGATTAATGAGCTAGGCCTGATTAATTAACAGCAGGCACGTGATGCTGACTGCGCTTGGGTTAGAGCATTCAGCCCGCGCCCGGTTGTTTTTTCCCCAAAACGTTTTACTAAACGTGTCGTTCAGCCAGAAATATGCTGTCCTACTTTTCACTATGTGCATCGTGCAGGGAACCGCATGTTTCTCTGCTTTGCACTTCGGGCGCGGTTCAGTCAGTTGACTACTCAGGAAGCCTATCAGATGCCAAGTGTATCATGTATGCTTTTGGTGTCAAAGCATTGAGTATTGCTTATTGCCTTGTTACGTGCCGAGTCTCGCATCTATGTAACAGCGCTTAAGGCACTACGGAGCTGAAGAATAAAGTGTTTGGTTCTCAAGGAAAACTCCTAGGTGTTCTGGATTTTCCCTGGTTAATTTAACGCCGTCGACCCTTCTCCAAGTCAGCGGTGAAGTTCATGGGTCCATGGTACCCTGCTGGTGAACAGAAATTCAACCGTTGGTGAAACTGTCAATATTTGCGACCACCTTTTGTTTCACCATGGACGCTGTTCGTGGCTTCTGGTTCCGTAGCAGGATATTCTCTGGTTGATGTCTTTTCTTTCTTTGTTGTTTTCATTGGTGTATTTGCCTTTCCCCCCTTTTTTTACAGGTCGTTTGTCTTGGCGCTGATTTTGAAGCTGAATTAGCCAATGTTGTCACCGATTGAACTGAAGGTACTGAATATTATCTGCCATTGCCGCTATATCGTCTTCAAAGTCAAAGTCTGAGAGACAAATACCTTCGGACAGGTGAAGCCACGATTCTTTG
>JADBJO010001510.1:162500-177500 GCA_016801955.1 Conus betulinus
CTCCCCGCTCTTTCCTCTCTTCCCCGTTTTTGCTGCTGTTTAGGGCTGAAGCTTTTATTGCCCACGGCTTTTCAACTGCTGAATTCAGACGAAAAGTTAATTTAACTTTAAATTGAGCAATAATGCGTTCAAAACCTTGGGCCAGAGCAGTTGTCTTTCCCTGCCCTAGAGACATGATGTTGAGGGAACACTTCAAGGGTTTTACTTGTAATATGTAGTGGTGGGTTAAAAAAAAAAAAAAAAGAAAGAAAGTCGATTCTAGAGATATTTAGTTTTTGATTGGGTGTGACTGCATGTCTATCGGTCTGTCTGTCTGCATGTCTGTCTTTGTATCTGTCTCTGACTCTCTCTCTCTCTCTGTCTGTCTGTGTGTCTGTCTGTCTCTGTGTGTCTGTCTGTCTCTGTAGCTGTCTGTCTGTCCGTCTCTCTCTCTCTCTCTGTGTCTCCATCTCTGTCTCTTTCTCTTAATCCTCTCTCTCTCTCTCTCTCTCTCTCTCTCTCTCTCTCTCTCTCTCTCTCTCTCTCTCTCTCGCCCGCTCGTTCGCTCTCTCGTTTGTTCGTTCTCTCTCTGTTTCCTCTTTCCCTCACTCGCTTGTTCGCTCTCTTTGTGTTTCTGTCTTTGACTTTCTCGCTCTCTCCCTCTGTCTATCGGTCTGTCTGTCAGTCTGTCTGTTTCTCTCTCTCTCTCTCTCTCTCTCTCTCTCTCTCTCTCTCTCTCTTTCTCTCTCTCTCTCTCTCTCTCTCTGAATCTGTGTGCACTGAGAGTATGTTAAGCTACTGCAAAGGGTTATCATCACGCTTCTAAAACGGGCTTTATGACGGAACCAGACTAGATTTATTTTCCATCAACTGGAGGATGCTGTTTCCATTTCAAAATGCAGATTTTTTTTTAAAAAGTCAGGGCTGGAAAATGGGAAGAGTGGAGAGGCAATTGTTAAAAGGTGCGGAAACTCAGTTTTCGCTCTCGGGTAGAGAAAAACAAACTGAGAGAGATGAGAAAATTAGCTTTGAAAAGAAACAAAAGTAAAAAGAAAACAGTTTAAAAAGGAGAAAAAGTAGATATTTCAGGGCGTTGATGGATGTGTCTGGTATTTTATTTGTAGACAAATTCTGAAGCTGAGTGGACAATCTACCGTCTTTTCCCCCACCCCACCTCACCCTACCTGTAATTTAGGGACGGTACTTAAGAAGCACATTCTTCTTCCTCCTTTTCTTTGTCATCTTAATCTCCTTGTGCTTCATCTTTTTTTTTTCTTCTTCTTCTTCTCGTTTCTCTTTGTTGTTGTTGTTGTTGTTGTTGTTGTTTCTTCTTCTTCTTCTTCTTCTTCTTCTTCTTCTTCTTCTTCTTCTTTCTTCTTCTTCATCCTCGTCGTCGTTGTCATCGTCGCCTTTTTTCTTTGCCGATCGATGAGGTTGAGGATGAAGACGATGGTTTGCAGTTCCATTCTCGCCTGAGGCTGCAAAACGGTGCTGTATACTCTTCGCTGTTTCATAATGTATCCCAACTGCAACCACGCTTGAGAAATACAGACACCAGCATTGTTGTTTAGGAAATTTGATCAGTACTTTCAGATACGCATTCATTAAGTGGATAAGACTCGACTGTGTGTTGTAGTATTCACAACCTCAGCGGTGGGTAGGAGCCGGTCCTGAGTGAAAAAAAGTCTCGCACATAAATGGCTCAGATGCGAATCAAACCCACGATCTCCCTGCCCGCAGTGTGCCATGTTAACCACGATGCCACGGCGGCTGGTGGTTGTTCTTGTCCTTTCGGCTTCTCGTTCTTGTTGTTTTGTGGCTCTTGTCCTTTTTCTTTTTGTATTTCTCTTGTTCTCTTTTCTTTTTCTTCTTTCTTTCTGTTTCTCTCTCTCTCTCTCTCTCTCTCTCTCTCTCTCTCTCTGTCTCTCTCTGTCTGTGTCTGTCTGTCTGTCTATCTCTCTCTCCTCTCTCTCACTCTCTCTCTCTCTCTCTCTTGGCCTGGAAGCAAAAGAGAAAAAAAAAAAACAGAAATCATTTAAGCTTATTTCATCGTTCTAATGAAACAAAAAATCTCACGCACACGCCCCATTCCATGCCCCATCCCCCCTTACACTCACATACTTCCCCAAATACTTTGCTTTCATCATATCTGCCTTGTCAAATCCTTTTTGCACAGAAGGAAAGCCTCACTGGGAAGAGGCCCAGCTTCGTGAGACCCATCTCTACTGTGCCAAGCTTTTTTTCTTTCTTTCTTCCCTTTGTTTTTGTCCATTCATTCCTTGTATACCGTTTTTCTTCCACTTTTTTTGTTTCAAGGATGGTTTTAGGGGAATGCTCATTTCTAGCGAAAACTGAAAGCTCATAATTACGTTCAGAAAACATGGACATTTTGCCCAACTATTGTACATTTACTCAATTTTTGCTATAATATTTCTGTTTTTTTGTTGTTGTGTTTTTTTTTCGTTGTAAAAAGCAGTTAATGTAGAAGAAGAAAGTGTCAGCGCACCAAATATCAGATTAGGCCAGACACTTTGTATCAAACGCCACACTATCAAAATCCACCAGCGAGTGTACTTCAGTAAAAATAAAGTAAAGGTCTGCACGGTTAGGGAGATCTAGTGAAGGAAAAAAAAGAAGAGAATGGGACAAACCATAAGGATGGAGACCCAATTAAAGAAGAAACAGAAGGAAAAGTAAAACAAAATTGCAATTTAGAGAATGAAAAAGAAAATAAACTTCCCGACACAGTGTAAACATTTTGTCTTTCCGGATTAGAAAATGAAAGCTGCTTACTTTGGTAATCTCAAAAGAAAAGAGACAGAAACCCCCCCCCCCCCCTCTCTCTCTCTCTCTCTCTCTCTCTCTCTCTCTCTCTCTCTCTCTCTCTCTCTCTCTTAACTGGGCTAAGATGCATGACAGAGAGCCTAGGGAAGAAAAAAAAGCCAAGTAATATAAGAGAGCTTAAAGAAGGTCGGGATGAAATGAGTGTGACGATTCTATTTTCCCCACAAGAAGCAATCGGTGTGTTTCACGGAAAGCGGAGCGAGAGGTTGAAAGGCGTGGCCTGTCTCATAATGTCTGGCGGTTCGCGTGCTCGTTTGCCGCTTATTCTAATGAGGATGGGATTTTTTTAACCCCTGCATGTGGCACATTTATTAGCTCCGGCGGAATCCAGTTTCTGGTTTATTCTGGTCTGATGCAGATCTCCGAGGTCAACGAGTGAGTCATGTTACTTGCTCTGCTAGTCTTACTACGGTATGCTTTCATTTGACTGTTTTCATTTATATATATATATATATATATATATATATATATATATATATATATATATATATATATATGTATATATATATATATATATATATATATATATATATATATATATATGCACAGGAGTCAAATTGCCGCTTTCCGCGTCACTGAGGAGAAACAATCAGGTTTCGAAATACCGGTATCTGACCAGGAGTTATATGCTAGTGAGCTTCCTCCCCATTGGAGATTGTCTCTCCCCCTTTGGAGACTATAAGCTTGCTGAAGGTTCCTTTTGAGAAGTATTTATTATTCCCCATTCACCCACTCAAGCACATACTGTTAGGCAGATATGAAGGCTTATCAGCCCTATTTCTACAGTCTAAGACATAAGATCAAACTTTGTTTGTAATTCAATAAATAGATAGATAGAGATAGATAGATAGATAGATAGATAGATAGATAGATAGATAGACAGATACATACATACATACATACATAGATAGATGGATGGATATAATGGTATTGCCAACCAACAACAATTGAAAAAAGTGCTTAACCGAATTGGGAGCGGCATCTGTAAAAAGTTGGATTAACATGTAAGCATAAAATCAACAGCGCTGTTTCTTGCTGGTGCAGTCGTCGTCAGATATGGGGATCAGTGTTGTCAGTGTTTCTATAGGTGTTCGCTGTTTGCCATCACGTGCAGTCAGTGTTTCTCGTGTGTTTTTTTTTTTTTTATTTCTGTTCACTGATAGGAACTTCCATTTGTGTCTGCAATTGTTAACCATTTCTATCCTGGTGTTTAGGGGTTGCTAATTGTGGTTTGCATAATATCATATATTTTTTCTATTAGACATAAATTACATCTTTTTGAAATGTTATTATATGATGCAGCTCTTTTTAAGATTTTCCAGGATATGTTGTAGTCTATTTTTTTTTTATCTTTGAGTTTCCAAATATATTTACTCAATTCTGTTTGATTTTTGTATCTTTATTAAATGACTGTTTATGATTTGCATATGTAGTTTTAAATTGGTTTTCGGTGATACCTATATGTTTCTTCAGCGTTCTCTGAATTGCTGTGGAGGCATTTATTGTTTACAGGGCACTGTTCTTTCTTGGTACAATTGCAAGATTTCCTTTTTCTTAACCTCGTTTGTCTCTGTACTGCTTTTCATTTTGTTGGTTGAATCAATGATGATGTTTTTGAGATTCGGCATTCATGAGTATGATAATTTGACGTTGTGCCTGTTAAATATCTGAAACAAATTGTGCTCTTTTGGGAAAGAAGATGTCAGAATTTTAAAGAATTTTTTCCCTACGTTTGTTTTAACTCTTCCGTCGTATGCGGGGTTGTACCATATGATTTTCCTTTTCCTGTTCTTCTTGTGTCTGCTCATATCATTTCCTGGGTCATAGTGTAATTTATAGTTGTAGCCACTTTGGTGATGCAAATGATGTAAACAATTATAGAGGTATTTCCTTATGCGATATTTGCAGTAAACTTTATAGTTCCGTTATAAATAAGCGATTACATGAATGGATATCTCAGAATAATGTAACAGGAGACACACCAGCAGGATTCAAGAAAGATTATTCCACAGTTGATCATATGTTTAGCCTGTTAGCCGCAGTTCAAAAACAATTTGTAAATAATCAGAAGTTATATGTTGCTTTTGTGGATTTTGCAAAAAGCTTTCGATTCAGTTTCACGGAAAACTACTATGGCCTGTTCTATTAAAAATGGAATTAAGGATCGTTGTGTAAAGAGTATGTATTGTGAGGTGAAGGCTAAGATCAGATCCGGAGCAAATTTATCAGATTTTATAATGTGTACCAGAGGAGTTAAGCAAGGGGACGTCTGTTGTCCAGTTTTGTTTTCTTTGTTCATAAATGAATTAGCTTTGGAAATTATTCAAAATGGAAAGCATGGTGTAACTTTGACTTTTTGGAGTTATTTGTGTTGCTTTTTGCCGACGATATAGTCTTACTGTCTACAACGGTCGTTGGACTTCAAAGACAGCTGAATAGCTTGTACTCTGCTGCAACCAGATTAGAATTAAAAGTAAATATGAATAAGACCAATATTATTGTCTTTCGTAAAGGTGGGCATTTGGCACGAAATGAGAGAGATGGATTTATGGCGGTCAGTATATTGCTGTAGTCAGTGCATATAAGTATTTAGGACTCTATTTCACAATCAGATTAAGTTTCACTTTTGGATGCCAGGATATTGCAAACAGAGCAAGAGAGCAGTTACAGTTATACTTCACATTTTATATAAACTGAATTGTAGCGCTTTTACAGTTTTCTCAAAGCTGTTTGATTCTCAGGTGCAGCCAATCCTACAATATGGAGCAGAAATTTGGGCACTTGAGAAAAGCGTTGTTATCGAAAATGTACATTTGTATGCTATGAAAAAAAATTCTAAATGTGGATAATCGAACACCGAATGATTTAGTATATGGTGATCTGGGAAGATATCCGATTTATGTTAATTCGTTTTTGAAATGCATTAAATACTGGCTGAAAATAACAAGAATGGACGGAATTAAAATACCTTTTAAATCTTATAAGATATTGAGAAATTTGGACTGTAATGGCAAGAAGACATGGGCTACCGATGTTCGTCACTGTTTAAATTCATACGGTTTTGCTTATGTTTGGGATAACCAGAGTGTGAAAATATCGTAGGGTCCTTGAAATGTTTTAAACAAAGAATTATTGACTGCAGATGGCAGGACTGGCACGATCATATTTATAGCAGTGACAGATTTGCGCAGTACAGACTCTTTAAAACAACCAGTGTGATAGAGCCATACATTAAAAATGGATATGAACAGATATATTAAAAGTGCGCTAAGCAAGTTTAGATTTGGTGTTTCTGATACAGCTTGTCACCGTTTCAGATACAGTGCTGTGAGTGATAATGAACTGACATGCCGTTTATGTAACCTGGCCAAGGAAGATGAAATCCATTTCCTTTTTTTTGCTGTCCAGCTTTTCATGACCTCAGGATAAAATTCATAAAGCCAAAGTTTTTTTATTTTGACCCTTGTATTTTCAGAGTTAATTTACTCCTGGCGTCAAGAAATGAAGACATTCTCTTTAACCTTGCTCTGTACATTTATGAAGCACAAAAGAGGTTACTTACTGCGTATTCCTAATAGCATTGTATGATGCATATGTACTTGCTTTCTTTTGTCATTTTCCTTCATTTCAGTAATTGATATTATGTATATTGCGGGTACCACCCCTTCAGTATGGGCTATGGCCTTAATCTGAATAAATATTCGCATTCTCTCTCTCTCTCTCTCTCTCTCTCTCTCTCTCTCTCTGAACTGGCTTAGGATACACAACATTGAGCTCAGCCTAGGGAAGAGAAAAGCCAAGTAGCATAAGCGAGCGAAGGAAGGCCGGGATGAGGTGAGTATGATCATCATACTTCCCCACAAGAAGCAACATTTCTCACTTTCACAGGAAAGGGAGTGATAGGTTGAAAGGCGTGACCTGTCTCATTATATGTCTGGCGGTTCGCGTGCTCGTTTACCGTATAATTATTCCAGTGAGATTGGGATTTTTTTAACCTCTGCACGTGGCACGTTTATTAGCTCTGGTGGAGTTCTGGTATCTGGCGATGCCAGTCTGACCCTGATCTGAGATGCATTAAATACTGGCTGAAAATAACAAGAATGGACGGAATTAAAATACCTTTTATTTTTATTTTTTTTTTTTTTTTTTTTTTTTTTTTTTTTTTTTTTTTTTTTTTTTTTTTTGTGGCATCAGTTAACGGATCACTGTTTGGTGCTTCACACTGTCCTCTTCATCCAAAAAAAAAACAAAAATCGGAAAAAAAAAAAAAAAAAAAAAACAAAAAAACAATTTCCACTACTATTTTTTTTTTTTTCCTCCAACCAGTCTCTTTCACTCCATGCATAGTCTGTATGTTCTTTACAAATGGACATTTTTTTTTTCCGATTTTAGTGTTTTTTTTACGTTTGATACAAAGTGTCTGGGTTTGTTTATGTTCTAATGTGTGGTGTACTGACACTCTCGCTCTGATAATGTGCTGCTTATACAAAGGAAACATAAGTTAAACAATAGACTTAATTATTTTCTCTTCTTTCACTTTTTCCAAGAGAGAGAGAGAGAGAGAGAGAGAGGGAGGGAGGGAGAGAGAGAGACAGACAGAGGCGGCATCGTAGAAATGAATGCAAAATATGTTCCAAATCGTCTTAACCAATTGGCTACACTCCGATACGGCCGGCCTTAGGGGGCGAGAAGAAGGTTCCACAAGGGAGACGAGGGAGGAGAAGCCAACACGCACGACAAAAACTTAGGAGTTTTGCCGCTGTTGTTGCCCCCCCCCCCCCCCCCCCCATCCCTCCCCCCCCCCCCCCCCCCCCCCCCCCCCCCAAACATCCCTCCCCCCCCCCCCCCCCCCCCCCCCCCCAATCCCGTATGTGAGCACACCTGAAAGGATATCGTAGGTCCAAACTTTCCGTCCTTCCTCTCAATCTCTCTGCCGAAACGCTTGAGCTCTACTCACGCCACACACCACGACCCCCTTAAAAAAAAAAAAAAAAAAAAAAAAAAAAAAAAAAAGAGAGAGAGAGAGAGAGAGGGAGGGAGAGAGGGAGAGAGAGGTTGAGTAATCGACGGACAGACCGTCAGACAGACAAAGAACAGAAAGATAGGTAGGCAGAAACGGCATCACAGAGATGAAATTTAGAAGTCTGTTGCATGTCGTTTCACCAATTGGCTGTTCCCCGATGAAGCCAACCTTACGGCGAAAACGAAAGGTCCGCAAGGAAGACAAGAGGAAATCCAAGAAGCGAGACGACAGGCATATTAGTATTCCTTCACTCCCTCTCCCCCATCAAGTGCCCCCCCACTCCCCCCCTTAGATAACCTGACCTTCCCTCTCCTCTACTCCGCAACTCTCCTGCAGGAATCCTCCCCCCCCCCCCCCTCTCCTGCCTGCCCCCCCCCCCCCCCCCCCCCTTTCATATTAAACGCCTGAACAATGTGTAATAGTCTTATCTTTCTCTCCCTCCCCCCCCCCCCCCCCCCCCCCCCCCCCCCCTAGCATAATGAGACACACTCTCTTGCCCACCTAGGGCAGTTTTCCTTTTACACCCCTTCGGACATTATACTCTTTCTCAAAAATGAGTTGTAGAGGGATATCCGTGTTCGTCTTTTTGAAAATACTAATACACATTTTACACAATAATATGATAAAATTGATACATTGATAATTTGTCTTCGAAACAATCGATTTACTGATGCCAAATAATATATCTGTGTTTGATAATTTAATATGAGCATGTGTGTTTCTAAGTAAATTTTTTGCTCAATAAATCTCCAAAAATTGTAGACGATCGGACACTCGCAGAAAAAGTGTTCAATGAAATCAGTTGTGTTAGGACAGTACGAGCATTTGTTTGAGTCTTTTACTTTCATTTTACTAAGCATGATATTAGTGGGATATATATATTTGTGTAGTATTTTCCAGTGGAGAACTCTAAGTCTTACCTCTTTTGTAACGTCTGTGGCTCGACACCATGCGAATTTGTCTAAGTCAATACCAAACTTTCTGTTCCAGAAGGCATTCGCAGTAGGTGTTTGAATTTCCTTATGTTCCATAACTAGTTTCATTATTTGTTTGGGCTTTGCATTTAGCATACTGGCAAAGCAGGGGAGTGTCCCAGATCCTGCTTCACCTGACTGGATCCACTGGATCCACTGAGCTGGTATGGAGTTGATCACAGCATTGTACTGAAACAATGTAAGGGCTCTGTTCTGGCCAACCCTTTCCTGCATTTCTTCTAAAGATAGTAATCTATTTTCTCTTTTATGAATTATATCCTTAATTTTCTCAACGTCATTCTTTACCCAGTTTTTGAAATATAATACGTGATTTTTATAACGAATTAAATTATTGTTAAAAAGCTGTTGACTGTGGAAATTGTTTTTGTCAATATCGTTAAGTTCTATTAGTATTTTGTGGTTTAAATAAACTGCTAACACATCATCTTTCCAGAATTCATTTCCAACTAAACTTAACTCTTTTAGGTCTTTAGCTCTGCAGTTTATACAAAAAGTATCTGTCTTTGCGAGGTGTTGTAAATGCCATCTAGGTATTAATGCCCAGTTTTCTTGTTCAGTGGCTTTAAAGAGTTTGCCCGCCCATTGTAAGTACAAACAGTTTTGAAAGTTACTCAGATAATCATATTAAGTCCTCCTTTCCTCCACGCTTGCTTCCATTACTTTTCTTTTGACTTTTTCGAAAGCTTTTCTATTGTTAAATCTTTTCTTCCACAGGATCTGTAAAGGGTTAAGTAATTTTGTTTAATACATAGTCTGGGAGTCCTACAGATTGCATGACATAAAGAAACTGACTAAGTAAAAAAGTTTTTATTTACAACAATCTTACCCTGTATACTGATATCCCGTTTACTCCATTCTCTGATCAGTTTATTCATTTGATACATCCTATTACACCAATTATCTTCGATATTCCTAGCCATCCTATCACGTTGGAAATAAATGCCCAATATCTTTATTTTATCAACCGTGGTGAAAGGAAGTTCTGGTTCTCCTATCTGCTTTCCCATGGGTAGGACTTTCGTTTTCTGTATATTTAATTTTAAACCTGAGAAACTTTGGAATGTTGTAAAGATTTCTAAAGCTATGACCATGTCTCTTTTATCTCTAAGAAATAGGTTGTATCATCCGCCATTTGTTTGATTTTTAAAGGATTAGTATCTGGCACAGTGGTTGGGACACTGATGCCAGATATGGAGCTATTTCTGACTTTAATCGCTAACAACTCCACTGCCAGAACAAAGGCTAATGGAGAAAAAGGACATCCTTGTCTAATTCCACAAGAAAGATTAAACGGTTCAGATATCCATCCCCATGATTTATTGAACTAGCAGGGTTCTTTGTCAGTATGGCAACCCACTTTCTAAATTCAGTTCCGAAACCAAAAACTTTAAAAGCATGCAACAAAAAATCTTTTGACACTGAATCAAAAAGCTTTTGAAAAATCAACTGCCAGTAAGTACCCCGTTTTATTTGTTTGGTTAAGGTAATTGATTGCATCATCTATTGATCGTATAATTGTAGCAATGTTTCTGCCTTTGATATATCCTACTTGGTCGTTTTTTTTTTAACTAATTTGTGGATGACTCTTCCAAGTCTTTCTGCCAATACTTTTGCCAGTATCTTGTAGTCAGTGTTTGTAAGAGTTATAGGTCTCCAATTAGTCAGTTTGTCTCTTTCAAGTTCTTTCCCTTTGTGTAACAATGTTATTATGCCCTGCTTTTGGGTATATGCTAGTTCTCCTTTATCAAAAGATTCTACAAACGAGTTTGTTAAGAAAACTTTTATTTTATTCCAGAAAAAATTTGAAAAACTCAATAGTTACTCCATCGCTTCCTGGCGCAGACCCATTTTTCATCTTTTTTAAGGCGTTTGTTGTTTCATCAATAGTGATCATACCCTCACAACTGGCAACGTCATTTTCATCCAAGCAAGGAATGGTTTCATTTTCTAGGAATACATCAACAGATTCACTAACGTTGTGTACTTCTACCGGCTGACTATACAATTTTTTTTATAGAATGTTACCTGTTCTTCTAAAATTTGTCGCTGATCTGTAACTACTTCCCCTGTGTCTTTACACAACCTTGTGATGACTTTCTTCTTTCCTCTTGCTTTTTCTAAACTGCAGAAATATTTAGTGTTGTTACGTTCACCCTCTTCAATCCACTTAATTCGTGCTCTTACCTGCGCACCTTTTGCTTTGTGTGCTTGTAGTAATTCTATCTTTTGTTTTAATATCAAATATTGTTCTTGGTTGTCTTTACTCGTGACGTTATGAATCATTCGTTTTTCAACTTCCAAGATTTCAAACTCTAATTTCTTTTCCTCATTTTTTCTTTGATTGGCTAGGATTTTCCCATACTCACTACAAAAATCTCTAATTTTGATTTTACATAATTCCCATGTATGCATATATGAATTTGAGTCTGGAAGGCTATTAATTTCTCTGTCTAACAAATCATTCATCTTCTGAACAAATACTGGGTCCTTTAAGAAACTATTATTAAATTTCCAATAACTAGGTCCACGATTAAAGTCGCTGCTGTTGAGTTCTAATAATATTGCTTTGTGGTCCGAGTGAGGAAAATTGGAGTGTTCACACAAAACACTGAACTGTAGCATTCCCTCGGATAAAAAAACAATAATCTAAGCGACGGGCAATAAATGGGGTTTGCTCGAGACCAAGTGAAGTCTTTTTCGCTTTTATGAAATGCTCTCCACATGTCTGTAAGTTGTAGAGTAGCTACAGTGTGGTTAAATGCTCTAACTTCTGGATCAGCATGGGCATGACCTGATATGATGTCTAGCTCATTGTCAAGAACACAGTTAAAATCACCAACTAGAAGAAAATTGTTTTCACTAAAATTCATCTAACGTTTCTTGTAAATTTTTCATGAACAACATTTTTTCTCTTGAGTTATTAGGCGCATAAGCATTTCCGACTTTGAAACTATAATCATTGCAGTTAACTGAAACTACTAGAATTCTGTTATTTGCAATTTCTAATTTAACTTCCCCATCAAAATGTTTAGCTATTAAAATAACTTCTCCTTGACTTCTGTTTGTGCCTTCGTTGTAAAAAATTTGTCCCCCCCATTGTTTTTTTTCCCATATCAATAAATCATTAGTTGTTATGTGCGCCTCTTGAAGACATACTATATCAAATTTCTGAACTTTTAAATAGTGAAATACTGAATTTCTTTTAAATTTATTTTTCAAGCCTCTCACATTAATAGAACATATGCGTATTTTATCCATGAATAATATGGAATTTGTTATGAGTACAAATTTTCTTTACAGTACCCAAACATATACAAATATACAACATTCCAGGCCATAGTCCGTAACACAAGCAAGGTTCATAATCCGGTTCAGTCCACGGATCGCAATGTTTCACCCATCTGTATTGCCTTTTTTGTCAGACTTAGCATTTAGAGGGGGTGACTTACGGAAATCCTGGCCTGTGTTTTTTTTTTTTGCTTTGTCCTTCCCTTTCACACTCCCTGGGACTGGTGCTCTCCCAGGAGCGGGGCCGCTTCGGCGTCTCGGACCTGTGGCGGCGTGCAGAGTGAACCTGGGGGGTAGAGGTGAGAGTCGTCTGGCGTTCCCCAGGACGACCCCTGGACTGCCCGCTCTCCTCCTCTCTCGTTGTCTCGCTCTCATCAGTACGGGAACTGTCTGCATCATTCTCTCTACACGCTCACGCTGCACAGCCACACTCTCACTCACACTGGCATCATTAGGTTTTACCAACGGGCACAACGGGTCACCCTGCTTATGGCCAGTCTGCCTGCAAATTCTACAGACAATCTCGTGCTTACATACTGATGCATGGTGACCTGTGCTGAGACATTTGGAACAAACAGCTTGTTTACCTTCAGCCTTTTTCTGTTCACGATGAAAAACCTTTGCAGTGAACACGCTGACTTTCAGAGTTTTTTTTTCCAGGGGTACGGGTGGAAGCGTAATGAACAGAAACCGCCTTCCTGTAAGAAAACGGGTTAGTTTTTCCATCGGCATCTCTGGCTCTCTCTGCCTTTATCGCCGAACGCAATTCGCACCCAACTTTAAAATCTTATAAGATATTGAGAAATTTGGACTGTAATGGCAAGAAGACATGGGCTACCGATGTTCGTCACTGTTTAAATTCATACGGTTTTGCTTATGTTTGGGATAACCAGAGTGTTGAAAATATCGTAGGGTCCTTGAAATGTTTTAAACAAAGAATTATTGACTGCAGATGGCAGGACTGGCACGATCATATTTATAGCAGTGACAGATTTGCGCAGTACAGACTCTTTAAAACAACCAGTGTGATAGAGCCATACATTAAAATGGATATGAACAGATATTAAAAGTGCGCTAAGCAAGTTTAGATTTGGTGTTTCTGATACAGCTTGTCACCGTTTCAGATACAGTGCTGTGAGTGATAATGAACTGACATGCCGTTTATGTAACCTGGCCAAGGAAGATGAAATCCATTTCCTTTTTTTGCTGTCCAGCTTTTCATGACCTCAGGATAAAATTCATAAAGCCAAAGTTTTATTTTGACCCTTGTATTTTCAGAGTTAATTTACTCCTGGCGTCAAGAAATGAAGACATTCTCTTTAACCTTGCTCTGTACATTTATGAAGCACAAAGAGGTTACTTACTGCGTATTCCTAATAGCATTGTATGATGCATATGTACTTGCTTTCTTTTGTCATTTTCCTTCATTTCAGTAATTGATATTATGTATATTGCGGGTACCACCCCTTCAGTATGGGCTATGGCCTTAATCTGAATAAATATTCGCATTCTCTCTCTCTCTCTCTCTCTCTCTCTCTCTCTCTCTGAACTGGCTTAGGATACACAACATTGAGCTCAGCCTAGGGAAGAGAAAAGCCAAGTAGCATAAGCGAGCGAAGGAAGGCCGGGATGAGGTGAGTATGATCATCATACTTCCCCACAAGAAGCAACATTTCTCACTTTCACAGGAAAGGGAGTGATAGGTTGAAAGGCGTGACCTGTCTCATTATATGTCTGGCGGTTCGCGTGCTCGTTTACCGTATAATTATTCCAGTGAGATTGGGATTTTTTTTTAACCTCTGCACGTGGCACGTTTATTAGCTCTGGTGGAGTTCTGGTATCTGGCGATGCCAGTCTGACCCTGATCTGAGATGTCAAAGACTGATCTGAGATGTCAAAGAATGAGCCAGTATCATTTGTCTCGCTATTTTCTACTATGGTATGGTTTCCCATGACTGCTTGTACTGAGGAAATGGTGTGGCTGGGTCATAACCTGTACTAGGCTCCCCTACTCTCTAATCCTGTCAAATTTGCCCTTACGCTTACCACATTTTCGCTTACCCTACTGCGAATTTCTGTCTGTTTCTGTCTCTCGTGTGTGTGTGTGTGTGTGTGTGTGTGTGTGTGTGTGTGTGTGTGTGCCCCCCTCTCTCTCTCTCTCTCTCTCTCTCTCTCTCTCACTCTCTCTCTCTCTCATTCAGTTTGAATTCTTTTGAGAGTTAATTATGCGTTTTTATTTTACTTCTTTGATGCAGGGCGCACTTAGAGGAAGTTTTAATGTAGTAGCTTTTCATCTCCGCCCTGAAACACACTCCGCCTTTCTTTCCTTGTTCTTTTTTTTTTTATTTTATTTATTTATTTATTTATTTATTTTATTTTTTTTTTTTTTTTTTTTTGGGGGGGGGGGGGGGGGGTAAGGGATGGGGTGGGCGTCGTGGTGGTAGTGTGGTGGAGGTGGTGGGATAGATTGGGTGCCTCCCTGGAGGGATTGAAAGGCAAGTATAATAAAAACGAAAAAGGAGAGAGAGGAGATAAAAAGGAAGGAGAAGAATGAACCTATTGAGTAGGACATGGGTTACTCAGGAAATCAAATTTTTTGGCAGAGGACGAAGACAAGCAGATACCGATGGTTTTGCAGTTTTGCTGAGTAAGAGGCTGATAACTAACATGGAATAGTTCACTTTCTTCTACCTATCGTGATCGGCATCAGCAACTTCTTCGTCTTCCACTCCTTTTTTTTTTTCCCTTGTTCTTCTTCTTCTTCTTTCTTGCTCTTCTACGTATTTTTCCTGTTCTTGATCTTGATCTGGTTCTTCTTGTTCTGTCTCCTTCTCCCCCTTCTCTTCCTCTTCCTATTGCTCCTCCTCCTCT
>JADBJO010001510.1:180000-192500 GCA_016801955.1 Conus betulinus
TCTCTCTCTCTCTCTCTCTCTCTCTCTCTCCTCTCTGAAACGCGAGTAATGTAGCAGAATAAATGTGTCACTACAAACAAATTAGTTGTTCATAAATAAACTCAGGCACTGTTATCAAAATGATCCAAAATATGAAGATCTGCCTACAAATATCTGTCAGCTACAAAAGGAACATACAGACTTGCGTGGTAAGTGAGTAAAAAAACGAAGGAAGAGAATTGGGACATCAGTGAAAGTAAAAAACAGGAAAAGAAAGTCTGAGTAAGGTACAAAGAAACTAGAGGCTGGAGACGTAAACGAAAATAAGAAATAAACTTGCTGACACAATGTAAGCGTCATATCTTTCCTGATTAGGAAAAGAAGGCTGTTCAGTTTGTGAATCTCAAAAACAAACAGGGGTCCTCTCTCTCACACTTCTCTTCTCTTCTCCACTCTCTCTGTCTACCTCCCTCCCTCCCTCCCTCTCTCTCCCTCCCTCCCTCCCCCCCCCTCTCTCTCTCTCTCTCTCTCTCTCTCTCTCTCCTCTCTCTCTCTCTCTCTCTCTCTCTCTCTCTCTCTCTACCGTTTTTAATTCGAATTCTTTGGGGAATCAATTACGTAT
Source organism: Conus betulinus (assembly GCA_016801955.1). Taxonomy (NCBI): domain Eukaryota; kingdom Metazoa; phylum Mollusca; class Gastropoda; order Neogastropoda; family Conidae; genus Conus; species Conus betulinus. The sequence goes on from JADBJO010001510.1 coordinate 180,602, forward strand.
TTGATTCCACTTTTTGGAGCAAGGCAGGCTTAAAGAACAGTTTTCATGTCGTCTCTTGTGGTCTCTGTCCTGAAAAAGACAAAGATTTGTGTGTTTGTTTATTTGTTTGTTTCTTGGGGGGGGGGGGGGGGGGGGGGGACTGGGCCCTATGGTGGTGGTAGTGATGGAAATGGGGATAAGTTGAGCGAGGGTAGATAGGATCAAGAGGATGCTGTTTTCTTGAGAAATCACCAGATATCATTAAACCATACTGGGGGAAGGGGTGGGATGAATTTGTGTTTATTTGTTTATTTATTATTATTTTTTGTTGTTAAGCTGGAGAGATCGAGAGGCAGGTCTGTTGAAATAAAAAACGAGAGAGAAGATAAAAGGAAGGACAGGAGCGAACTCATTATGTTGAAAATTGGTTATTCAGGACTCCAGTCTTTTGGCAAAAGATAAAGACAAGTGGATACTTGTGGATGTGTAGTTTCTTTGTTTTTTTTTTTTTCTTTCTGAGTAATAGGCTTATAAACCAGATAGAACCGTGCAGTTATTTTTACCTTATTATCATCGGTGTCAGCATCTTCTTTTTTTTCTCTTTCCTTTTGTTCTTTCTTCTTCTACTTTTCTTCTTCTTCTTCTTCTTCTTCTTCCTTCCTCCTCCTTCTCCTCTTCATTCTCCTCCTCCTGTTCCTTCCTTCTTCTTTTCCTCCTCTGTCTTCTCCTGCTGTCTCTGCTTTTCCTCCACCTCTTCGTCCTCCTTCTCTCCTCTCCCCCTCCCCCTTCTCCTCCTCCCTCTCATTCTTGTTCTTCTTGTCCTTGTTCTGGTTGTTGTTCTTCTTTTTTTCTTCTTTTTTCCTTCTTTTTCTTCTTCTTGATCCTGCTTCTCCTCCTACACCTCCTCCACATACTCCTCTTCCTTTTTCTCTTTGTCCTTGCCCTCGTACTCTTACTTTTCATTTACGTGTCATTCCTTTTTGTTCTCACTCTTTTCCCTTACATAATTAAAGGGCGAATAAACAAAGGAAAAATAGTAACCCTCTCCTCTCTCTCCTAACTTACCCCCCCCCCCATTACCTAACCCCCCCTCATCCACCCCCCTATTCAAAAAAACAATTATAACCTTAAACCTATACCAAAACCCCCCTAAACCACCTAATTAACCTTTACCCCCCCCCCCAAACCCCCCCCCCCCCCTCTCTCCAACACCCTTCCTTTAACCCCACCCCCCCACCCCCCCCCCCCTACCAAAATTAACCCGTTCCATGCCCCAAATATGCTTTAAAAACCCATTAAAAAACCCCCCCAACTATTACCACCCCCCCAAACCTTAAAAAAAAAAAAAAAGAAATACCTTTACCCCACAAAAATAATAACTTTAAACTTAACCATAACCCCTAAAAATTACAAACAAAACAATTTATATAAATTAAAAACAATTAAAAACTTTAAAAAAAAAACCAAAGTAACCATTAAAAATTACAAACCCCCCACTTTAACCCCCCCCCCTAATTTACCACTTTAAAATTAAACTTTACCCAAAAACAACCACCTTAATACTAATTCCTTAAAATCCACCCGTTAACAACTTAAAAAAAAATTAACTTAAAATTAATACTTAAACCGTAAAAATTTATTACTAAAACCCCGCCCCCCAAAAAAAAAAAATTCTTTAAACACCTTTTCAATTAACCAACAACAGACCAGTTAAACCCCCCCCTCAATTAAAAAATTAACCATAAAACAATAAAAATAATTGTAAACTTTAATACCCACTTAAAAACAACCCCACCCCCATTTAATTAAAAATTTAATACCATGCTACTTAAACCAAAACCCCCACAAAATACCATAAATATAAAAAATAATAACACCTTACCTTAAAAATAAAAATATAAAAAATAAAAATTAAACCCACCCCCCCCTGTAAATTCTCTACCCACCAAACTTGTTTAAAAAAAAAAACCACATAACAAAAACCCTACCGAACTCAATAACCGCCGGGCCAAACCCCTTTGCTTAAAAAAACCAAAACTAAAATTGCTTTAATAAAAACCCCCATTAAAACCCCTTACTTTAAAACCAAAAAAACCCCATAAAAAATTAAATATTCCTTAATTACTGTAAACCTTACAACCCCCCCTTACACCATAAAACCTTTAAAATTAAACCCCGACAACTATTAAAGAACACAATCCTATAATAAAACATTAATAAAAAAAAATTATTAAAACAATTATAAAAAATTCAAAAACCATTAAATACATTACCTTTTAAAAAATTAATTAAACAAAAACATCACCTACCCCCCCCCAATTATATTAATTCCAACCCATTTTTATGAAAAATAAAATATTAACATTAAAATTAACACCCATATTAATAAAACCCCCCCCCCCCAAACAATTATTACTAAACACAAATTTAAAATCATTACCCCACAAAATATAAAACCTTTAATACATTAAAATTACCCATTAAAAAAATTATTAATAAAATTAAAAAATATAATAAATCAACAACTCAAATCACAAAATTTAAAAATTAAACAATTAAAATTAAAAAAAAATCATAAATAAAACTTAATTAAATAATGAACATTACCCCCACAAATTAACATTAAAAAAAAAAATACCCGAACCCCCCCCCCCCTTAATAACTTATAAACCCCCCCCCCCCCACCAATTAAAATTAACTTAACCCCCCGCCCCCCTAGTTCCCTATCCATAAAAATTGACCCTCTACCCAATAAAAAAACCCCCCCCCTAAATTTACCAATACCCCCTTTATATAAACATAAACTTCCTTACACCCAAAAAAATTCCCCCCATAAAATTACCACTAAACATTTTAATTATATAACGAAACCAAATACCTATTAACCGTTAACCCTCTAATAAAACCCTACCCCCTAGTTACTAAACACCCACCCCACCCCCCCCCCCCCTCCCTAAACAAAAAATTATAACTTACTTTACCCTTATTCTTTATTAATTATAAAATAAACCAACCGAAATTTACCCTTCTAATCCCCCTAAAAACCTTTAAATTTAACCAACCCCCAAACCTCTCTCCCCCATTACCCCCCCCCTTTAAAACTCACACCCCAAATTACACCCCCCCACCCCCCCCCCCCCTTTAAAAAAATAACCCTAACACCCCCCCCCCCCCCCCCCCCCCCCCCCCGCCAAAACCAATAAAACCCCCCCTCCCCCCCCCCTCCCCCCCCCTTAAAATCCCCCCCCCCCCCCCCCCCCCGCCCCCCCCCCCCCCCCCCCCCCCCCCCCCCACCCCCCCTTTACCCCCCCCGCCCCTAAAAATATTACACGTTAATAAAAATTTTTTATTACAACTAACATACCCCCCATTAACCCCCCCAACTTTTAAAAATTTAACAACCACTTACCGCCCCCCCCCCCTTAACAATAACCCCCCCCCCCCCCCCCCCCGCCCCCCGAACCCCCCCCCCCCCCCCCCCCCCCCCCCCCCCCTTAATAACTTAAACTAAAAATTAAGAAAAAACCTTACACCCCAAAAACTTAAAAACTAAATTCTTATTAAATACCTAACCTTAAATACTAACCATTATATTACTTAACTTTAACCCAATTTACATTAACTTACCCCCCCCACCCCCCCCCTTTACATTATTAAAAAATATTAAAGTTAACCTTAACCCCCCGCTTATTTACCCTTTCCCCCCAACAAGTAAAAACTTACTTACCCCCCCCCCCTATACTTTACACCCCCAACTTAAAACAAAAAATTACAAATACTAAAATACCAAAAAACATACCTACTAAGGTCAAATTAATACTAAAAAACCAAAAAAAACAAAAATACTGGCAACTTTAATATGTAAAACATTGTACCCTTTTATCTTAAAAAATATTACCCCTCCCCCCCCCCTCTCTTCTCTCCTCTCTCTCTCTCTCCTCTCCTCTCTCTCTCTCTCTCATTCGGTTTTTGTTCTAACGACTTCTCCCTCCTAAATAATTAAAGAACTGGGTTATGATGCGCAACAGAGAACCTGCGAAAAAGATCCAAGTGATATGTGTGAGCTGAGAAAGGTCGGGATGAGGTGAATGCGGTTATCATATTTTCCCCACAAGAACCAATTTCTCACTTTCACAGTAAGTGGAGCGAATGGTCGACCGGCGCGATCTGTCTCGTATCTCTGGCGGTTCGCGTCCTCGTTTGCTGCTTATTGTTATGAAAGTGGGATTTTGGGGGGGGGTTTGGCCCCTCTTGTATCCCATTTATGAGTTCAAGCAGAATTTTGTATCGGGCTGGTGCTGGTCTGATCCGAATCTGTGATGTCAAAGAATGAGTCGACGTCATTTGTTTGGCTATTCCTACTATGACACGGTTTCCCATGACTATTTGTAAAGGGAAATAGTTCGGTAGGGTTACTAGCCACCTTACACTGCTCATTTTTTTTCTTTTCTCTCTGACTGTACAGAATCTCTCCTGATCCCCGGATCACACTTCCTCTTAAGCTAACATATCTCTCTGTCTCTGTGTCTGTCTCCGTTTCTCTTTCTGTCTCTGTCTCTGTGTTTCTCTCTTCTTCTCTGACTGTCTGACTGTCTGTCTGCCTGTCTATCTGTCTGTCTTTTGCCTTGTCTGTCTGTCTGTCTGTCTGTCTGTCTGTGTCTGTCTGTCTGTTTTGTCTGTCTGTCTGTCTCTCTCTCTCTCTCTCTCTCTCTCTCCTCTCTCTCTCTCTCTCTCAGTTTGAATTTGATATTATATTTGAGTTAATTACGAATTTACGAATAAGAGTTCACTTTTTTGATGCAAGGCGGATTTACAGAACAGTTTTAATGCAGTCTCTTGTTGTGTTTTGTTTTGTTTTCTACCTGCAAAACACACATCAGATGTTTTGTTTGTTGGAGTGCGGAGGGGCTGTGCGCGATGGTGGTGGTGGTGGGGGGAGGTGGGGGGGAGGGGGGCGGTTCGGTCGGATGGGATGGGTGGGATAGAGAGCATGCTGTTTTGTTCAGAAGATGTTAGATGTTATTAAAACATACTGTGGGGGATGAAATTGTGTTTGAATTTTTTTCAAAGCCGGGAGGGATCGAAAGGCAGGTCTAATGAAAAACGAGAGAGGAGTTAAAAGGGAGGACGGACGGGAATGAAGTCATTACGTTTCAAAATGGGCTACTCGGGACTTCAGTGTTGTGGCCAAGGATGAAGACAGGCGGGTACCGGTGGTTATGTAGTTTTCTTGAGCAAGAGCCCAATAGATCAGATAGACCAATAAATCGAGGAGTTCGACGTTTTACTTATAATCATCGGTATCTTTCTTTGTCTTCCATGTCTCGTTTACCTAGTTGATTTTCTTGCTTTTGCTTTACCTCTTCTTCTTCTTTCTTCTTCTTCCTTTTCTTCTTCTCTCTTCTTCTTCTTCTTCTTCTTCTTCTTCTTTTTCGTCGTCATCATTAACGTCGTTGTCTCCTCCTCCTCTCTCTCTCTCCTCATCTCCATCCTCTTCTTCTTCTTCCTTCTGCTCCTTCCCCCTCATTCTCTTTCTCCTCTTCCTCCTTCTGTTGCTCCTCCTCCTTCTTCCTCTTCCTCCTCTGCCTCCTACTTCTCCTCCTCCTAATCCCTCTCCACTTCCTCCCCTATCTCAATCTTCTCCTGCTCCTCTTTGATTTCATTCTTCTTACTCTCATTCTCCGTTTATGTGTCATTCGTTTTTTATCCTCATACTTTTCTCCTCAGAAAATAAAAGGTGGGATAAAGACACACACGCGCACGCACACACACACACACACACACACACACACACACACACACACACACACACACACACACACACACACACACACACACTTTACCCCCTCTTTTTCTGTTTGTGTGTGTGTGTGTGCGAGCGCGTTCGTGCGTGCGTGAGCGCGTGTGTGTGTGTACATGCGCGTACGCTCGCATGTATAAACTGGGTTACAAGACCAAGAGAGTAATACTCCGGGGGGTGGAAAAGCGCGGTGAGCTTGGGTTTGATATTGCCAACAAGAACAATATTCCCATTTACGGGAAAATGGAGCGGAAGGTTGAAAGGCGCGACTTGTCTCATAAGTCTCGTGGCTCGCGTGCACGAGCTCTGCTTATTCTGGGGATGTTCTTCTCCGTGCCCGGCACATTTATTAGCTCTGAGGGGATCTGGTGTCTGGCACATCCTGGTATCAATCGGATCTGCGATGCCGAACAAGAAGTCCTCTTCATCCTCTCTACTTTATAACCTTGGGGGTGATTGATGGAAAGGTGCAGGAACTAGTTCGAGACAAAACCTCTTTTATTCCGAAGATTACTTTTTCTTGGAAGGGGGATGGGTCACTGTTGATGTTGTTGTTGTTGTTGTTGTTTTTAAGCTATGAATTTTTATAATCATTGTTTTTTTTTTTTCTTTTTTTTTGACACTCGAATATTAACGTAAAAACTAAACTTAATGGTGACCCATTGTAAAACCATGTTTTTGCGAGTAAATCTAATCGTCTTCATTGTCGTAAATTGTAATTCTGGCGAAAGAAGTAGCTCGCCAGATCCCTTGGCTCTCATACTCATGAACGCTTGTGTAAAATAGTGTGCAATACACATAAATGTATACTTAGCACTCCCATACGTACGTAAACACACACACACACACACACACACACACACACACACACACACACACACACACACACACACACACACACACACATGCGCGTGCATTCAAGCGTATGCAGATACATTTACACACACACACACACACACACACACACACACACACACACACACACACACACACACACACACACACACACACACACACACACACACACACACACCAATCGTTTTTCAACCTTGAATATGTGTGTCCTTATTGTTGATGGGCAATGTGTTTACATTGTGGAAATCCACGCAGAGCAAAACAATTTTTTTTGTCCCCATGCACAATTAGTTTTACTGCAAACGTCTGAAACATAGTAACAATATAATGTAGTGTGTTTTCACTTTTGAAATTTCAGGTTTCCGCTTGAATGGCAGTACGTCTTAAGAGTTAAAAGGGTGCAAGTTGCCTGAAACAACATTTTAGCGTGGGAAAAAAAGTTATAAAGCCTGTATCACTTTTGTCAAATAGTTATGCTATTCTTTTAGATAAACTAACGACTCATTCATTGGAAAGATGCGATGACATCACTCAGTGATTATACAGTGTACAGTTTAACTTTTGTGGCCGTCTCATAACTGAAATGTATTCCACAACGAGAAGGAATAAACCTACAGCACAACGAAAGCACTGCTTTCATGATAAGCCAGAGCCCAGACTTTCAGTTTCAAACTCAGCTTTCTCTCGATTCCGTTTTCTTCTGCGACACTGTGTTTCTTTGTTTGTAATAGCCATCTAAGGTTTGTTAGAGGAGTATTACCCCCCTCCCTCTCTCTCTCTCTCTCTCTCTCTCTCTCTCTCTCTCTCTCTCTCTCTCTCTCTCTCTCTCTCTCTCTCTCTCTCTCTCTCTCTTCGTCTCCTTCTCCTTGCTTTTATTCTTCCTTTTCACTCTGCCTCACTTTCCCACTTCCCAGTCTCTGTTGATCTCTTTCGGTCTCTTTCTTTTCCTCTCATTCTCCCTTTCTCATCTTTCAGCGTTAACTTCATTCCAGGGTCAGCGCATTTTGCAATATTTCAAAATTCATTTCCTTTTCCGACGATGTCACACACACACACACACACGCACACACACGCACGCACGCACGCACGCACGCTCACGCACACGCACGCACGCGCGCACACAAACAAAAAACACGCACACACACATACACACACACAAGTGCGCGCGCTCGCACGCACACACACACACACACACACACACACACACACACACACACACACACACACACACACACACACACAGACTTGTGCACACACACGGCGCGCGCACGCACGCACACATAACACACACACACACACACACACACACACACACACACACACACACACACACACACCACACCACACACACACACACACACACACACACACACACACACACACACACACACACACACACACACACGCACGCACGCACGCACGCACACACACACACACACACACGTGAGGACTAATGAGAAGGGTGATCGTGAAGCAGCGACGTCATCAGTCCTTCACGGGGGAGGGGGGGTGGGGGGGGGGGTCCGTTTCCTGTGGGGAGACATGTAATGAAGAGAAGCACTGGCGCTGGGCTGGCTCAGATTTCACTCTTCCGCTGGGACTGACTCGGAACCCCCGCCTGCTCCCTGTCCTTCACTGCTTGTGTCTGTCCGTCTGTGTGTCTCCGTTTCTGTCCGTCTGTGTGTGTGTGTGTGTGTGTGTGTGTGTGTGTGTGTGTGTGTGTGTGTGTGTGTGTGTCTCTCTCTCTCTCTCTCTCTCTCTCTCTCTCTCTCTTTCTCTCTCTCTCTCTCTCTGTATGTAAGTGCGTATGTCTCTCTCTCTCTCTCTCTCTGTCCTGTCTTGTCTGTCTGTCTGTCTGTCTGTCTCACTCTCTCTCTGTCTCTCTTTCTCTGTCTCTGTGTCTGTCTGTCTGTGTCTCTCTCTCTCTCACTCCCTCTCGCTCCCGCCGCCTCCTCCTCCTATTCCTCCTCCTCCTCCTCTCCCTCCCATGCTGTCTCTATCTCTGTGTTCGCGCATCCCTATTTGGAACAAGAACAATTTGTTCAGTGTATGTTTCTTTACCACACTCCCCTCACTCTTACCCATGTTATCACATCCCCACTCTTACCTTGCCCCCGGCAATCAGATCAATACCCTTCACTGTAACATTTCTTCATGAAAATAGCTTACAGAATCACGAAAAAAAAAAGCAAATGTTTAGTAGTGTATAATTATGAGCTCTTGTTGCGTACACGCAGGTTTAGCAAATATGATGTGCTGAGTTGCTATGTGTTTTGTATTTCTTTATTCATACATACACGCGCGCGCGCACGAACGCTTGCACGCTCATACATAGCCCCCTCCCCCACCCCCACCCTCACCCCCTCCCCACCCCGCCCCCTGTATTGTTAAACGAATTGAGACTTTGGAAAGCGCAATGAAAATGTAAGATGATGATGATGATGATGATGATGATGATGATGATGCTACTTCTACTACCACTACTGCTACAACAACAAACGACTACTACTACTACTACCACGACTATAGTATTAGTAGTAGTTATAGTTGTGAAAGTGTAAAGATGAAAACTGATAGTTTGAAATGTTGTGTTTGACAGAGAGAGAGAGAGAGAGAGAGAGAGAGAGAGAGAGAGAGAGAGAGAGAGAGAGAGATGAGGCAGGCAGGAAGACAGAAAGACATAACAATTATAGGAGATGTGCAGGATTCAAAGGACTGTACCAGGTGGAGGCCATCAACAGTGTGATAAACGTGTTGGCCTATTGTTTGTCACTGTCATTCTTTAACGTAGATTATTGGTTTCAAGTCGGTACTTTTCTTCTTCATCATGTGTATATCTACACAGATCCTGGCCACAGGAGTGTTAATCTTGAAATGAATGAAGCCGCCGTCTGGAACTTACGCCTGTTGTAGCTCTGATAACGTAGTCGTGTAGGTCAGAACCCCAACCATTTTAATGGTGTGGGTGGGTGTGGGTGTGTTCGCGAGAGTGCGCGTTTGAACGTGTATCTATGCGAGTATATATGCGTGTTTCTCTCTCTCTCTCTCTCTCTCTCTCTCTCTCTCTCTCTCTCTCTCTCTCTCTCTCTCTCTCTCTCTCTGTGCATTACACACGGAGAGAGTGAGAGAGACGCAGGAATGCACGCACGCACGCACGCACACGCACGAATACACGCACGCACGCACACGCACGAATACACGCACGCACGCACACATGGGTGCGTGCGTGCATTCGTGCGTATCTGTGTGTGTGTGTGTGTGCGTGCGCGCGCGCGCGCGTCTGTGTGTGTGTGTGTGTGTGTGTGTGTGTGTGTGTCTTGTTCCTGTTTTGCAGTCGTGACCTAATAACGCTACACCACTGTTCAGATTCATTGAAATTTCTAAAATTATTATGGACAGTGGAACACACACTCTAAGTGAATGAACCATCCTACTTGACAAATCTTGGGAAGACTAAATTCCAGGGCCGGACAAGATGGGAGGGGGTTCCTGCTCATATTCCTGATCCGACCCTGCATTCAGATGACAGAACCTACCGCAAAACCCTACAATCCCAGTAAACAAAACGAGTGTTGCAGAAACATGTTTAGACCGTCTCTCATAACTTCAGACTTCTTTACAAACCACCGTAGCGAAGTGGCTAGTGTCGTGAACTCCCAACGAGTAGGTCGTGAGTTCGATTTCCATCAGAGCCATTAGGATTTTTCTGTCCAGACCGGTTGCTACACAGAGCTGATTTTCCTTGAACTCAGTTGGAAAGACTGGGGCCACACAGTCGAGTTTCTAAGACTGTTGCTCAAATCTTATTACCAACACTGCAGGTGTCTGCGTCTCACGGACCTGGTTGATGCCAGAATATGTTACGAAAAGAAAAAAAACCCCCATAAAGTACAGCCCTGTCATGATGTCATAGATCGGACTTGAAATCCATAGCATCATTTTCATCCTCTTCATTCTCATCGGTTGGCATACAAAGGCCTAAATTCTTTGGCCTTAATGGCCCGCTGGTACGGCGACCTCAGTTTCAATTTCCTCTCCTTGCTTATGCCCTTGATAAAGTTCGGCTTAGGTCACCGGTGTCGGAGAAAGTTGTGGGGGCTGTCCTTGGACGCACGTGGTTACGCTCTCTGCAGGGAGAGCTGACTCACGTCGGCTCTGCGACAAAAGCAATCATTGTCGTCGGTAGAGGGCGTACTGGATGGCGTCGTGCGTGTATTGGATCAGAACGGGGACCACTGAACACCACCGAAATGACTCGGCAGCAGTGCAGTGTCTCCGCTGTTGGGTTGCCTCATGACGACTTGACTCTGCGACACTGACTGCTCCCTGTGGATTGCCCGCGCCGGTGCTGTGGCAGGATAGTCCATGCTGTGGCGGTGGACGGGAAGCCGAAATGAACGGTGTGGGTGCCATGCCACTGAGGAAACACAGAAGATGAGACATCAGATAAATAGATAAATAAACACATAAGAAATAGATAAATAACAAAATGAAAAAAAAGAACTTTCTAATGCCACCCCCTATCGACCCTCCCTTTTTCTTTCCCTCTTTCTTTCTTTTCTTCTTTATTTAATCAACCTTCTTCAAGGATGGCTTCAGTACTCATGCCCCTGCCCCTATAAACTTTGAATTATTTCCACGCGGTCTGAGAAGAAAGTAACAGGATCGGCAGACACCTCAGCTGACATGTCAGTAAGATTCGACAGAGAAAAGTGCTAAAAATGGGCGGCAGTGTCATTCTTCGCAATCCACAGTCAAAGGCCAAAGCTTTTAGGTCAAAAGATTTCTCTTCAGGGAAAGAAAAAAGGTCTTCGGGGAGAAACCGAGTTCAAAACATATTCCTTATTCTACACAGGCATATGAGAATGACCTACGTTGACGGTGACCATTATCTGTGATAGTCTCAGGTTTGGCATGGCTGGCTTGGGTTTTTCATGTTGAAAGTTTGAGGATGGGACGGGTTTTGACAGCATTTTTTGACATTGAGATCAGCGTGTGGAAATGAATGTGCGAGTGCGGGCGGGCGCGCGCGCGCGCGCGCTTGTGTATGTGTGTGTGTATGTGTGTGTGTGTGTGTGTGTGTGTGTGTGTGTGTGTGTGTAAGAGAGAGAGAGAGAGAGAGAGAGAGAGAGAGAGAGGAGTGGGGGTGGGGGGCCTGCACGCGCCCTTGTGTGTGTGTGTGCGTGTGTGTGTGTGTGTGTGTGTGTGTGTGTGTGTGTGTGTGTGTGTGTGTGTGTGTATTTGAATGTGAATGCGCATTTGTAG
>JADBJO010001510.1:200000-205000 GCA_016801955.1 Conus betulinus
ATGGATGACAAGTTACACATAGCATGCACCCTGTGTGAGAAATGGAAAGAATGAAGGAAGTAAGGAAACTGAGAGAACGATGTTGACTGGATGACACGGGAAATGACTGAATGAAGCGCCACCTGGCAGCTCCTCACTCGGCACTACCCAGGTAGGCAGCCCATTGTCTAAATGAGTGTGGATTGTAAAGCGCTTAGAGCCTGGTCTCTAGCCGAGGGTAGGCGCTATAGAAGTATTCATAATAATGATAATATAATAATAATAGTAATAATAATAATAATAATATACCCTCCTCCATCTACTCCCTATCACCCTGTATCCTTCCTCCTTCCGCTTCCACCGTCCTGTTTGGATACCTCTCCTCTTCCTCTCTGCGTTTCTGGCTCACGTGCTTATAATTTCAAACTTGCAGGTCATTTGAACAGGGAGGAGTAGGAAACGGGGATGCTTTGTGCAGCAGTCAGCTGCACGAATGGGCCGGCCGGGGGAACAGAAGGGAACTGGAAACCTTTTGTTATTATCGATCATAACGGAAAAAAAAAGAAGAAGAAGAAGGGAGCGAACTCTTCAAATCCATATGGACGTGCTGTCATGCCTCCGAGTAGAAAATTGCAGTTGTGCGTGAAAGTGGAGAGAAGGTGGAACAGAAAAGGTATGGGGAAAGGAATAGTGGTGAGGAGAACGGGAAGGTAGGGTGGGTAGGGGTACTGCGGTGAGAGTGGTAGGTAAGTCTGAGGCAGCAATATTTTTAGGTATGTGTGAGATAGCAATGTTTGTAAGTGTGAGGTAGCAATACTTGTAGGTAAGTGTGAAGTAGCAATACTTGTAGGTAAGTGTGAGGTAGCAAAACTTGTAGGCAAGTGTGAGGTAGCAATACTTTTAGGTAAGTGTGAGGTAGCAATACTTTTAGGTAAGTGTGAGGTAGCGATACTTGTAGTTAAGTGTGAGGTAGCAATATACTTTTAGGTAAGTGTGAGGTAGCAATGTTTGTAGATAAATGAAAGTTAGCAATGTTTGTAGGTAAAGTGAGGTAGTAATACTTGTAGGTATGTGTGAGGTAGCAATGTTTGTAGGTAAGTGGAAGTTAGCATATTTGTAGGTAAGTTTGAGGTAGCAATATTTCTAGGTCAGTGGAAGTTAGCAATATTTGTAGGTAAGTGTGAGGTAGCAATATTTCTAGGTCAGTGGAAAGTTAGCAATATTTGTAGGTAAGTGTGAGGTAGCAATATTTCTAGGTCAGTTGAGGTTAGCAATAATTGTAGGTAAATGTGAGTTTGCAGTGTTTGTGGGTAAATATGAGTTAGCAATATTTGTATAAATGTAAGTTAGAAGATAACTCCCACAAAGAAGTCTTTTTGAAAGTGTTACACATTCAATACAGAAATGAATTTAAAAAAAAACATGACTCGCAGGTAGACTTGAATCATGTAGATCCCCATGCTAAATTGCTTGCATATGAATCACTTGTTGTCTCAAAGACCTAACACATTCATCTGACTCTGCATTAGGTCAAACTGATATTTAACATAGACAACATGACTATTAACACATAGATGATTAACGAACTTTACATTCCGGTTCTTTGGCATAAGATTTATGACTATGCTCATGAATTGACATTGCTTTTTTTATCTGTTTACTGCACCTCCATCTAACTAGATATTTGTATATGTAGCTGCATTTTGCGCGTTTTTTTTTTTAAACTTCCAGTTCCCTTCCCTCCCTTCTTTCTGCCTGTTGGTCTCTGTGTGTTTAAAAACCAGTCTTTTCTCAGCTTTGTCTATGTATTTCTGTGACATGTATATACTGTTCTACACCTATGATATGCCAGAAGGATTTCTCATTCATAACATACACCAGTGTGCTGCTTTACGAATGTTGTCACATGGCTACGAACAAAAGCAGATTTATGTGTGTAGGCAATGTAATGTCAGCATGTGATGTATGTTTGTATATCCTTCTTGTATCTTTTTTTTTGCACAGAACAGTGTAAAAGGTTAACAAAACTTTAAAAAAAAAAAAAAAAAAAAAACCTAAGGGAAGTGTGAGCTGACAGACTTTAAAAAAAATGTCCATATTGACTAGAAGAACTCGGCAAACAAACTCGTAAACCATGAACGGCAATTACAACAGTATATAAAAAAAAAAACAGTGTTAACCAGTGGCTTGTCAACGTGTTGACGAATTAAATCAACCTCCACTTCACAAACGAACGAGGGCTATCAGAAGGTTTTTCAAAACGAAGGCCTCATACAATTTTCTTGTAGGAAAACAGAAGCAAGTAGAGGGAAGCATAAACAGAGTATGAATAATAAAGAAACAAACCCACGGACAGAAAAAAAAGTCTGTGGACCACAAAACATCCATATTTCGCACTGCCATTTCCTTGGACACAGTTTTGAGCCATTTACTGTCCAGTTTCTGGAACATGTTACCCTGCTACGTCCACATGTCTGGAGGGTTTCTGGATCTCATCACTGTCTTAGGAAGTTTCATCAAAAACTTTTACTCCTCCAGCTTGAAAGACGCATGATTATTCTGTAAACTGAAGCACATTAAAGGTATACTACTCTCCTACTCAGATTTGCAAGCTTCCATTGAAACGGGCCAGTCCATCTTTTGTAATCCCCACTTCCACTTACCCGTTATCTTCCCACGTTTTTCTTCCTTCTCTCACGTCCCACACGCATCGCTACCCCACCTCTGCGTCATGCTCATACCCCCTTCCCCCCTTTTATTCTTCCTCTCTTATTACTCTGCCTCCCTGACCCACAAGCTTAGGTTTCAAACGTACGGGTTATTTGAGGTAGGAGAAGAAAACAGGCACGCGTTCTGCAATGGTCTTCTGCACGAATGGAGCCAGCGCGGCGAACAGAAGTGTGTTGCTGCATTTTGGTGATTATCGATCACAATTAAATACGGAAATGGAGGAAAGAAAATGGCAGTAGCGATCACTTCCTGTTTTTACATGACTTTTTGTTATACCTTCCAACAGAAAAAAAAAAACAACTTTTCCCCCTTTTTTTTTTTTTTTTTTAGAATCGGAGTGAATGTAGGATAGAAGGAGAAGGGAGGAATTACATGGGAACGGGAACTGGGGAGACAGTGCGAGATGGTAGGTTGGTAGTGATGGGTAAGTGTGAGCCGACAGACAATGAAAAAGAACATACAGACTGGAAGTGTGATTGAAAGAACTCAACAGCCAGATGGGTAAACCGCAGTGATAAAACTCGGCCCTTGAAACAAACAAACAAAACCAAAGAAAAAAAAACATATATATGAAAAAAAAAACTACAGTACTAATCAGAAGTGGTAAACTGTTGACTAACTGATTTTTTAACGAACAATTACAAACCGAAGACTATTAAAATGTGTCTCCCAGACAGTTGCCAGTCAGGAAAAGAAGCAGGAAGTGGAAGATTAGGTGAAAGGTTAATGTAGGGGCTGCAAATTGTTAGAGGTTCACTGTGCATGGTGCACGACAGGATGGAAACTGGGACATCCCCCCCCCCCCCCCCCCAACACACACACAGTCAGGTACACATACAGACACGCACGCGCGCGCGCGCGCGCGCACACACACACACACACACACACATACACACACGCGCGCGCGCGCGCACACACACACACACACACACACACACACACACACACACACACACATATATATATATATATATATATATATATCCAAAAGAAAAAAGACACAAGGACAACAAGCTGTCGTGGTTGTAAATGAAATTTTCGGCTTTATTTGCCTTCGTCAGCACATGACATCCTCCCTGAGTGCCAGCAGGTAAGGTATATATATGCGTGCGCGCGCGCACACACACACACACACACACACACACACATGGTTGTCCCATCAAGACTTCTTTGCCCTCACCCCCTTCCCTCTCCACACCCCTACCTCCCTTTTTCATGGTGAGACCAACTCTACCCAAGCGTTTCTTTTCCCCCCGACCCTTCCACCCTTCGTCCTTCACTCAACGCACCCCCCTCCCCATCGATCCACCCCTTCCTGTCCACAACCACAGACCCACAAACCTCGATTTCAAAGTTACGAATCATTTCAGCCGGGAGAAGGAAACGGAAAGCCTTTGTGCACAACAGCTACTGCACGAATAGGACCGGCCCTCGTGGAACAAAAGAAACGGGGAACCCCTTTCGTTGTTATCGATCTCAATAAAGATAAAAGCAATACTGACCACTCTAGTTTCGGATCGAAAAGCTTTACTATCCTTCAAGCAGAAAATTATATTGGAGCAGGAAATTGGACAGAAATAGTAGCAGAAGGGTGGGGAAGGTGTAGGGGTAATGATGGTGATGGTGGTGGTGTGGTGATGGTGGGCAAGTGTCAGTCGAACCAGTAGCACATCTGAGAGAAACTGAACAAATAGTAGGAAGGAAACTGGAAAAGAAAGTTCAGTGTGTATTAAGCAGACAAGGACGTTGTTGATGGATCGTCTTCTTCAGATGTGAATAGTAGCAGAGTGCAGAATACAGAAAGAGCAAAGTCGGGAAACGAATGGTCTGCACGCCTTCAAAATGCGCTGAAAAATAAGTTCGCAACTTTCCCAAGAGAATTGTGAATCCAGTTAGGATTAAGTCAATCCAGTCAAGAATGAGAGAGGGGTCACTGTGCACATTTCTTTTACAGTAGAACACAGATTTCAGAATTTGAGACATGCTTTGCAGCAGTAGCCTGATTGTTAACTCTCTCTCATCTCCCACCTCACTTTGTGAGAGTTCCAGCATAGTATGTGTATGTGTGTTTGTGTATGTGTGTGTGCATGCGTGTGTGTGTGTGTGTGTGTCTGTGTGTGTGTGTGTGTGTGTGTGTGTGTGTGTGTGTGTGTGTGTGTAGTGAGAGAGAGAGAGAGAGAGAGAGAGAGAGAGAGAGTTTGATGGTGTCGTTAGCAAACTTCTACGGTTATAGTTTTCCGACAGCAAACGTCTTGTCCTGTACTCTCAAGAGCCATGTTGAACCCACATGC
>JADBJO010001510.1:210000-215000 GCA_016801955.1 Conus betulinus
CAGATAGAGATATATGTGTGTGTGAGTGCGCGCATGTTTGTGTTTCTGCGTGTGCATCTCTCTCTCTCTCCTCTCTCTCTCTCTCTCTCCTCTCTCTCTCTCTCTCCTCTCTCTCTCTCTCTCTCTCTCTCTGTCTCTGTATATATAGGAAACAGGTAAAAATTTCTGTAATTCTTGAAAGTTACACCTTTCACATGCCTGAAAATAGAATGAAAAAGATTACTTGTATTATACTTTTTCTGATGACATGAAAATATCAGATCACCCAGTGATAAATCAGTTGTGTTGCTGGACATGAAAAATGTCTGCATTAGTACAGTTATGCTAGACCATGGGTTGTGAAACTGGGGCTTTGGAATGCTGGATGGTATTACTAAGATGATGTTTGAAGTCAGCAGTTCTGTCAGTTTGTAAGTGAAGAATGAGGTAGAGTTTTCATGTCCGTCACCACGTCTGACACCAGCTCTGTTTTTGTACATTATGGTGTATTATGTAAACATCCACTACAGCTGCTAAGGAACATAAAACAAGTCAGCCTGCTCATTTCAAAGAAAAAGTAAGCATGCATAAACATTCAGTGTATCTTTTGTTCATTTAATTCTTGAAACAATGGACAAGGTTCAGTTGTAACACTTTTCTGTACGGACATAAAAAGAAAAGTGGATTTTTTTTTTTTTTTACAACAGTAAGCATAATGCAATAAAAACATGAATAAGATCAGTTTCAAAAGCAAACAAGATGGTCAAGCCATTACTTAGTTATTCATTTTAAGTCAATCAAATATGAAAATAGAAGGGAGAATCCCTTATACAGGTGCTTTGGTATAATGAGCCACTGCAGTCCACATGTTTGCAGAAAAACATAAGTGCACATTGGAACAACTTGATATTGAATTTTAAAACAGATCAGTTCATAAACATCAAGAACGTTTTGCACAGTGCTACAGTCCGACTGACACAGACACGAAAATTTACAAGGTTTACAAAGCAAATCGGAAAAGACAGCCTCACGGGAACTGTATCATGTAATGTACATATATGTGGTCAAATATATCATTCAGCA
Source organism: Conus betulinus (assembly GCA_016801955.1). Lineage (NCBI taxonomy): Eukaryota > Metazoa > Mollusca > Gastropoda > Neogastropoda > Conidae > Conus > Conus betulinus. Next base: position 211,063 of record JADBJO010001510.1, read on the forward strand.
TAATAAATCATTATGTTTTTTGTGTTTTATCTTAAAGCTCTACAGATATCCAGTTAGGCCATATTTTCTCTTCTTTTTTCTGCTTTCCTCCTTACAACATTTAATCTCTCTCCCCATCCTCCTTTGCGGATTCTTTCCATTTCTTTTATTACCTGTTGTTGTTTTCTTTTCTGCTTTCTCCTTATAACATTTAATTTCTCTTTCCACCCCCCTTTGTGGATTCTCTCCATTTCTTTTTATTACACTAGGTGATCTCTCCTCTCTCTCTCTCTCTCCTCTCTCTCTCTCTCTCTCTCATGATGACATCTCAGTTTTAAAAAAAAAAATTCAAAATGTCTTCAATCACCAATTTGTGTGACGGGACATTAAATTAGGGACGTGTGTGTGTGTGTGTGTGTGTGTGTGTGTGTGTGTGTGTGTGTGTGTGTGTGTGTGTGTGTGTGTGTCTGTGTGTGTGTTTCTGTGGTGGGGGTGGGAGTGACTTATGGATGGACTGAAATATTACTCCAGGAGTTTCACGTGAATGAGATATTAGACTAAGATAATGATAATAATAACACAGAATATCCCTTGGAATCTGATTTCAAATTAAAACTGTGTTTTTTACACTTGATCAGTCATTCTAACAGTAATAGCAGTTAACTTATATCAAACTCTTACTTTTCACTCAACTTTATGCATTATATGATACATCTGTTATGAAATGATATATTTTTTAACCACACAATGCTAGAACTTTTAGGAAAATATTCAAAACTGACCGTGAGTTTACAATATTGAAGTAACTGACCATTGAGACGCCCCCCTCTATCACAGTCCGCAACGTCATAAAGCATAAGAATAACCAAAATCTAATTTGTATCGCTTGTGATCGGTTTTTGCCTTCTTACACGTAAAACGTAAGTGTCAGACGTGATTTCTGGCATTTCCTCTCGTGGGGGACAGTAGTAACAGCAGAACTGACGGAAATTCTAATGAAGTGATGGGAAACGAAGCCGCCTACCTAACGGCTGGCACTTTCGTGTTCAGCAGTGTTTCGCACATATCTTAAAAGTTAAAGGCAGTTAGCGTTCACCACGAGGCCAATCAGAAAAGGTTTTTCATTATATTTTGCTCATGTGTGATTCTAAGAGACAGTTGTGTCGAGGTAAACATTGGTGGACATGAATAAACGTTTACTGATTCTTTCGCCTTTCTGACATCGTCTGCTCCTGGTTTCGTGTCCGTTGAAAAACATGTGACCCGGCGAACGGATACAATTGCAAATGGCTGAAACGAGCAGTGTGGTATATTTTTTATCCCCAAAAGGTCGGTGAGGTCGATCGGACATGAGCCCAGTGCACGGTAAGTTTGTTCTGTTTTTGAAAAAATGTGCTGACAAAACTGCTAAATCAGTGGATTTACTGTGTCAATGACACACCTCGGTTTGAAGAATACAAAACGTTGGCTCGGACCCAGTAAAACAGAAAGCAGTAGCGAGATGTTAAAAGGGCATGTCTCCAGGACATGACGATCCACATACGACCAAGTATTCTTTTGGATTCGACTCAGGCTTCACTAAAGAGCAAGTGAATGTGGTTTCAGGACAAAAACGTTGACAAAAAATGTGTAGTTTTATCATTTCATGTGTTCAAGTATTCGTTACGATTCTGCAAGGGCTGTAGGGGCATGTTGTTTGCGGTATACCGGCGGATGTCCCATTTCGGCATGGCCGATTTCGGCTTTTTTTTTTTTTTTCCAAATAAAAATCAGTTTTATCGACACAATCCAGTATATCTCCCTGATATTGTGGCAATTATCTCTTTAAGATACAAGCAACAAAAATACACCCAAACAAAGGGAGGGGGGGGGGAATGTTTTGGATAGTTTATCTCTCCAATCAAACACACAAGGGTATGCCAACACGACGCTTTGTCACTGTCACATATAAGTATACGTGTGTATGCATGCATGTATCTATCTATACAAACAGACGCACAAACAACACCACACGCGCGCGGCGTACGCACACCACACACACACACACACACACACACACACACACACACACACACACACACACACACACACACACACACACACACACACACACGCACGCACGCACGCACGCACGCACTTTCCCTCCCTCTCTTTCCCCCTCCTCCCTTCTCTCTCTTCACCCACTTCACCCTGCCCTTCCTCCGTTGCCCGCCCATACACACCGCCCCCCACCATAATTCCCATCATTCCACCTTCTCGCTAGTACCAGCAACGTCTGCATCAAAGGTACCGGTCAACCGCGCTGGAAGAAGGAAGCAGTAACGATTTTCTCCATACACAACTGGCGCCGGCCCAGGGAACCACGGGAACAGGACCCCAGTCCTCTGTTATCATCGAACCCAATACATGGCAATAATGGTAGCAGCAGCAGCAGCAGCAGCAGCAGCAGCAGCAGCAGCAGGAACAGCAGCAGCATGGGTCGTAGTAGCACAAAAAGCAGATGCAGCGAAAGTAGTTGGCGGTGGTGACATTGTTATTTGCTGTACCGATGGTAGCAGCAGTGGCAAGAAAGAAAAAAAAATTCCCACTAATACGATAGCAGTTTATGGTGCCAGCAGTTCTAACAACAGTAGCAGGAGCAGCGGTACTAGTTGTAGTAGGAAGAGGGGGGGGGGGGGGGGGGGGGGGGGGGAGAAGAGGGGGACTGCCGAGGAGAAGGACAAAGAGGAGGAGAAGGCGCTGCAGCTGTAACAAAAGGAGCGAATATAGGAAAGCAAAGTCAGTTACACTGATACAATTGATTAGTTTTAATTGCAGAAGAAATATCGACTGTAGTAGTTAAAGGAGAGCAGCAGCAGCAGCATAGAATCATAGATGTAGTTGTGTAGCGAAGTTGCCAGCCCTTTTGGCAGAGAATCATAGAGGTGACCACTAGTCTGCCGGTAGCTAATAGTCTCGTGAGAGCCAGCAGTGGTGGTTTCTGTAGTGGTATCAGGAAGCAGCCAAGTGTTAGAGGCCAAACGGTACCTGACGTTCTAGCGCCGGACGATGGGAACAACAGCACTAGATGAAGAATTTTTCAACAACCAGCAGTTATTTTGGCTTTCGGGCTGCATCTTCCGCAGCTTGTGTAGGTGTTACAGCAAACCAGTCTGTTGACGACCCTGTTCTGAGGCAGCAAAAGAAACAGACTGCTTCTCAGTTTTGGGTTGAAAGAAAAGGAAGAATGAAAATACTTCTGTCCTTCTGACGACATGGACTTCTACTAGACAATGTTGCTAAACTTCACCCCAAAGCGCCACAGCCAGCTACGTATCACTCCCCTCCACAACCACGCCGTACCCAACTCCATAAAAAGGTTTATTTCCTACAGCCTGAGCTGGGCACTGTTTCCTCCGACAATCCATATCCATGAAGTTGCTATCCGAAGCACTTGTGAGGGCTGAACAATCGGCGTTTCCCACTGTTACACCCGAGATACAGGGAACAAAGTCGAAACTTAATTTCTGCGGCTCTAGGCTTTTCACACATCAAACCACTCTCTCACGACCTGTTGATACACCTGTTCTGTCGGTAAGTCAGACTGACAGCAAACCCACGATGCGCCCGTCACAGTTGTACATGGAAAAGTAAAATGCCAAGTTTATACTTGCAGACAGCAAGCAAGCATTCCATTTGCACCGGATCTCCTCAAAGCTAGAATATAAGTCAATAAAGTTTGCTATCCAATGTTAATGTCGTGGGCCTACCGACAACCACCCCAACGGTCCCAAAAAATCGTTTTTATAAACTCTGCCGTGGACATCCCCCTCAAATCCTGCAGCCTGTGCACCAGGCTGATCAATCAAAGCCACGAGGCACATACAAACAGTTTGACGTTACAACTGAGCCGCCCCGTGTCTTTTCAGACTAAGCAGATGTCTAAAATACCGGTCGGTAGTTTTGTTGCGTAATTTTGG
>JADBJO010001510.1:222500-227500 GCA_016801955.1 Conus betulinus
ACCAAAATGCCACACACGCACACACCCAACAACACACACACACACACACACCCACACCGCACGCACGCATCGCAATTATTCACTATAAAAAAAGAGCCGCCATCCTCTAATGCAATCGACTTGGAGAACTGTCCTCGGGAGGGAAAGCTGGTGCTCCCAGAGACTCTGCAGACTTGTGCCGCTTAAGGAGCAGAGTGGTGAGCATGGGGCGGCCATGAATTGAGATGCCCTCCTCACCCCTGGAGGCCTCACAGTCTTAGAGAGTGTACCACACGTGGCTTGGTGATGCACTCTCCAAAACTGAGCGGATTCGAGGACGGTACCGGTGGGAACCGGCTCAGGTAAGTGGCAATGCGATCGATTGCGCCCTGATTGCAGGCGGAAATCGATCTGTATTTGCCCTGTTCAGATGGATGGTGGTTGACCTGCAGTGTCTGTTCAGTAAACGGGTGTTCAAATGATTGGGGTTCTTCCACTCACGCTGGCATTGCACACAACTGCACGCACACTTCACAACACGCCACAACACGCAACCTAACACATCACAGTCACACACACGCCGCACCGCACGCACCAATTCTTCAATTACAAAATATCCCCAGCATCTCTGAATGCCATCGGCACTTGGCGAATGTCCTCTGAAGTGAATAATCGTTGGTGCGCTCCCCTAGAGCTCTGCAGCACTTGTGGCCGCTTTCTTTCGCAGAGTGGTGTCTTCGGCCATGAATTGTGTCCCGTCTTTTCACCCCCCGTGGTAGGGCCTCATCTTCCTTTTTAGATTTTACTCTGCCGTTGCTTGGTGTTGCCGTGCCTCTCCGACACACTTGAGCGAGTGAAGGACGGTACCATGGTGGACCAGGCTTGGTAAGTGGCAATGCGGATCGATTTTTCCACTGATTGCAGTCGGTGAATCGATCTTTTGTATCTGCCTGTTTTTTTTTCAGAAGGTTTGAAAAGGGTGGTTGACCTGCATTGGGTTTCATCAACGGTTGTTCATGATGGGGGTTCTTCCCTGTGACGCTGGCATTGTTCTTGGTTCCTGTTTCATCTTGTGCCTTTTTCTTTGTCCCGGGCATTTCTGCTTGCTCATTCTTTGAGCTGGCAATGTTTTTTTCTTTGTTTCTCTTTCTGTTCATTCTTCTGCCCTAAGCTTAGCTGGGCATTCTTTCTCCCTCTGTGAGGGCTGATCATCTTTTCATCCTGTTTATTCTCTGCTTCCAGCTGTGCCCGCTATTCTGTCTCGCTCTGTGAGACTGACATTTCTGTTCATGTCAGCTGTGTTGTCTCCGTCTGGTCTGTGAAGCTGACATTGCTGTTCAGCTTTATCAGCCATTCTGTCTTCCAATGTGAGGCTGACTTTGATGTGTTTTTGTTCATTCTCTACTCCCAGGTTTGCCGGGCACTGACATTGTTCTCTTCCTGTCTGTTCTCTACTCCCAGGTGTACCGGCCACTGACATTGTTCTCTTCCTGTCTGTTCTCTACTCCCAGGTGTACCGGCCACTGACATTGTTCTCTTCCTGTCTGTTCTCTACTCCCAGGTGTACCAGCCACTGACATTGTTCTTTTCCTGTCTGTTCTCTACTCCCAGGTGTACCCGGCCACTGACATTGTTCTTTTCTGTTCTCTACTCCCAGGTTGTACCGGCCACTGACATTGTTCTCTTCCTGTCTGTTCTCTACTCCCAGGTGTACCGGCCACTTACATTGTTCTCTTCCTGTCTGTTCCCAGGTGCACCGGCTACTCCCAGGTCTGTACCGGCCAGGTGTACATTGTTCTCTTCCTGTCCGTTCTCTACTCCCAGGTGTACCGGCCACTCAGTCTTCTTCTGTGAGGCTGACATTGTTTTCTTTTTGTTTGTTCTCTGCTCACAGTTTCGCCGGCTATTCTAACTCCCTCTTCGCTCCCTCGGATACCACGACAGAAAGGCTCTACGACAGTGCCACTCTCGTGCACCTGACGGCTGTCCAAGAGGCTAAGAGGTGCATGAGTGGCACTGTCGTAGTGTGGCATCAGCGAGAGAGATGATCTAGGCATCGGACTCTGTGCTGCGTTCTAAGGTGCTGGCACCAGGAATCAGAGCTTCTGTCTTAGCTGTGCAACAGGAATAACGGGAGGCCTGTTGGTGCTGCCTCTGCCTGCCATAGTCCCCTGGGGAAGCGGACGTACAGCTCTGGTCCTCCGCTGTGGAATGGACTGCGTCAGGGGCTAACACGTCCTGCGCCAGTCACGGCATGTGTCGATGCTTCTTGGGGAAAACGTTCAACGCGTATGCTCATTGTTGAGGCTTTCTTTCTTTCATTGCTGTGTTCGGCTTCAGTGGTGACATGAGGTACAGGAGTGCTGACGATGATATTGCCCCACGGGGGGATGGGTTTGCTAGCACAACTGGTCAAACAATGCATATACTTAAGGAATCTCGTGTTACGTTTTTTTTTCAAATAACTACAACGCTTTCAAAGGAAAATATCAACAATGAACAGAGTTGCTATGCTGGGGCTACAGCAGAATACAGTGGATGCGAGAGAGCTGAAAGGAGAGCTGGAATGAACGATGTGGGAACGAAAGTGGACGTGCGCACGCACACGCGCGCGCTCTCTCGCGCGCGCACACACACACACACACACACACACACACACGCGCGCGCGCGCGCGCGCACGCACGCACGCACGCACGCACAGAGAAAGAGAGCCATTCTTCTGTTCCCTCCACAGCTGTATTTTTCCGTCCCGTGCGAGACACTTTGTGAAAGGACCGAACAGACAAGGCTTACACATTTCTGATCCAACATTTTTGTTGCTGTAGTCCCAGCGGAGGCATGTATCAAACTTGTGTACTAGTAAACTAGGGAAAATTAAATTCACAGAAAGTGATGACGTCATTTTTGCACAATTGTGCGTGTGTTGTCATTGTTTAAATATCGCCTGACCATTTGTGTACATGTGTACAATGCCGAACACATTGTTGCCTGACCGGCTTTACACAGATGACATTCAGTTCGCCGAGTACAGCACGGTTAGCTGGCTGGTGGGGAGCAGCCTGCAGAAAACACCCCTTTCCCTGACCTGCATTCACGGCTTGGCCTCTGCAGCTGCGGGCGAACTGTAAACTTCCCTGCCTCTCAAAACTAAGTAGCTTGCTCTGAACAGCCGTGCCTCAGCATCCCTGCCCAACCCCACTCTACCTTCTCCCCCCCCCCCCCCCCCCCCCCCAAGCTTCCATTCGCACCCTCAATTTTCCCCCTTCCACTCCTCTTCTCCCACTCGCTCTTTTTTGTATCTCCGACTCTGCTTTTCTTTTTCATTTTTTTCTTATATAATTCATCTTATCTCTTTCCTTTCGCCTTCATATAATTGGGCGTGCCACATAATTCCGTCCATATTCTGAAGAGGAGAAGGATCTTTGTCCTGTTTATTTCTCTGTTTGTTTTGGTTGGTTAGTTGGTTATTATATATGCTTTCAAAACAGACCAAAAAAGAAATGGATTTTTCTGTTACAGCTGATCCTGTTTTGTGCTCTCTGGATTATACTCCTTTTTCTTTTGATGGGAGTTGCTTTCTGCTTGCATTAAGGTCACAATTTAACTTGATATTTCTACCGTGTTTCCTCTCAGTCCCTTTTTCGATATCTGTGGATAAATGTGTCTGTCTGTGTGTCAGTCTGGCTGTGTAAGGTTTTGTCTCTCTTTGGCTTTGGACACATAATATTTCCTCAAGTACTCGTGCTTGTGTGCACACCACCCGCTTCCTCACCTCCATTCTCTCACCCCAAACACAAAATATTGCAAGGTGAATCTTGAGAGAGAGAGAGAGAGAGAGAGAGAGAGAGAGAGAGTGGAAGGAAGGGTGTAGAAGGGGGCAAGCACTGAAGAAGCACTGGTGTTTGTTTGCGTGAAAAAAAAAAGTTTGAAACATATACAGTAGTGGAGAATTTCATTACAGTCATTGTATAATTCTCAAAATCATCACGAGAGTTAGTTTAAATGATCCTCAAATGTTTCACGTACATGAACTCAACATGTGGCCGAGAATAGAGATGAGTAGAAGGAAGGGGGAGGAGGGGGGGAGGATAGTGAGTGGGGTTTTGAAAAGAGAAAGAAAGACAGAGCAGACACAAAATAACGAGCAAAGAACAAGGCGTCTCCCTCGATTGGAAGAAATTAAGAATTGTAACGTAATGTGCACGTTATAAGAGTGAATAACTAAACGAGTCATTTAAAGTCATAACGAAATGACGGGAGAAAAAGGTTAGGGGAATGAGGTGGGGGGATGGGGGTAAGGGAATGAAGGAGAGAGTGAGAGAAGCAGGGAGGGAAAAAGAAAGGGCGGAATGGAGAGAGAAGAGGAGAGAGAGAGAGAGAGAGAGAGAGAGAGAGAGAGAGAGAGAGCGTGTTCAGTAATGAATTCATAATCACAGTGGTATTTGTTTCTCTTGCAATAGATTACGAAAAGACTTGAAGAACTACAATGACTGACTGCCTTGATAGATGCAGAGGGACAGAGTTCCAGACAGATGGCCTGCAAATGCCAAGCTGGATTTGAATAAATCTATGAGTACCCATGGTATAATTAGCTGTTAGAGTGATAACGTTTTTGTTTCGCGCATACGCGTGCTCAAGGAGAGAGAGAGAGAGAGAGAGAGAGAGAGAGAGACAGAGAGACAGAGAGAGAGAGACAGAACGACCAGAGAGAACGACAGAGAGAGAGAGACCGAGAGAGAGAGAGAGAGAGAGGAGAGAGAGAGAGAGAGAGAGAACGCAAAGAGAAGTGTAAATGGAAGTGTATGTGTGTGTGTGTGTGTGTGGGGGGGGGGAGGTAGGTGGGTAGAGAAGCTGTTTTAAACAGTAAAATACATTTGCATCATAACATTAAACTGGTAAATTCAGAAAGTTAAGTTTGAAGATGTTCAGGTACTCTCAGGAGTAAATGTAACTATGCCGTTTTGCCTGAAAATCCACCGTTTCAAATTAAAACTTGATTTGAAAAGATCAGTTCTAGACAG
>JADBJO010001510.1:245000-247500 GCA_016801955.1 Conus betulinus
GATTTACAAAAAGGACACATTTTATCTTGAACTCTATCACTATATCTGTAAACATTGTTGTTGAGTGGTAAAACATTAAACCTTATTTGCGCAATAGCAACACGAAAACAATACACATCCATATGACATATGTACTTATCTTTTTCAAAAATCACTTTGAAAGTTCGATAACTCTCATATCTGTCTCTATCTCGAATAGCGCAATACCATTCTTGTATAAACATATCTACTAGTCTCTGTTTAAACATACTCAAGAAAGCTTTTCTATCCCCTACACCTTGCTGAAACCAGACTATGTAGAAACCAGTTGTGCATAGAATTTCTCTTATTTTTTTTGACGCCCAGCAGTCCTTTCCATTCCTGTCCAATTCCATTAACATTAGATACGCCTTATAAGGCAACCGATCAGGGTTCATATGTAACAGCTTTAACCAATATCTAATGGAATTCGTGCATGAGTTAACATGAAGCGGATATCTACCGAGGTCACCATATACCATCTTATTTGGAGTTTTGACTGGAACGCCTAAAAATCTTTTACACGCCAACATATGAACTTTTTCGATTTGTTCTAATCTATTTAATCCCCATATTTCGGGTGAATATATATAAAATGAGTTGGATCTTCACATCCAATATTTTGAAAAAAGGTTTTATTGTTCATTTCTTTAAATTTACTGAAAGTTCTATTTAATTGAACCACTGCTTTCTTTGCTTTTGTAACCAAGTGATCCGTTCCTTTTTTTTGCACTTATCATTGTTGTAAAATTGAAACCCAGATAACAATAACTATTTACACACTTCTAACTTGGAGCCATTGTAAAATCTTCTCTCACGTTTTTCAAGAAAACCCCCTTTCCTAAAGACCATTACTTTAGTTTTTATCAGTATTAACTGTCAACTGCATATTCTCGCAAAAATCTTTCAAAATATTTAATTGCTGTTGTAAACCAGTTGGTGTGATTGAGAGTAGAACAACATCATCAGCAAAAAAGGAGAATAAAAAGTTCTACTATGTCAGGCAAAATTTGAACACCATGATTACCTCTTTCATTCACACTATTGGCTAACTGGTTAATGAATATTGAAAATAACACAAGGCTCAAAAACGCATCCCTGTCTAACACCAACAGGACACGCAAAAAATTCGGACAGTTCATTGTTTACCCGTACACATGACAATAATGAATTATACATAGCAGACAAAGAAGCAAAAATTTTCCCTTGACACCCTGGTTTCTAATGCATTCTAAAAGTTTGTCATGACGAACAGAATCAAAGGCCCTTTTAAAGTCCACGAAGGCAGCGTATAATTTCCTTCCCTTCATAGACATACATTTCTGAACGGTTGCATATAGTGTAAAATATCTGATCAGTAGTTGAGTAGTGTTTCCTGAATCCTGCTTGGTTTTCAGAAATCAGCTGGTTGTTGTTGATCCAGGAATTTAATCTCCTGTGTTAAATATCAATGTATAGCATTTGGATACAATACTTAACAATGAAACGCCTCTATAATTGTCCACATTTTCAGGATTCCCTTCTTGTAAATTGGGAATTATAATTGCCTTAGACCAGCATTCTGGGTAGGTACTTTTTTCGAAAAGTGTGTAGAATAGTTTATTTATGAAGAAATTTCGTTGTCTCCTTACCGCCGTTTCTGAGCATTTCGGCATAAATTCCATCTATACCGCAAGCTTTATTAGGTTTTAACTTGCTTATTGCAAAAATGATTTCTTCTTCCGAAATCGGGGGCTGTTTATTCATGGTCAACTTGCTCTGATAAGTCTACTTCCATTTGGGAATGCTGTTCATTGCTGCCGTCATTGCTCTGGGAAAACATTTTTAAAGTGACTTACCCAGTCAGTGACGTCTATACTATTTACAATTCTTTCTCTATTCCCACATCCCAATTTCTTAAGTTCCTTCCAAAAAAGTGTCGAGTTAGAAAAGAAATCTGCGAGAGAATCAGCTTTTTGTTTTCGATATGCTTTGTTCTTCAGTTTTAGTAACTTTTGTGTAATTCTTCCGCGCTGCAACATATATCTCCTTCATCTCTGGATCTCCTGAACTGGTTTAACTTCACTCTAGTTTCCTTTTTAACCATGGAACATTCCTCATCAAACCATTCAGACTTCTTTTCCGGACCCGGATGACACCTGCTGTACATACATTTACTAGCATCGTGTAAACATTGGTTAAATGTCAATAAAGCACTATCAACGTCACTGTCTATTAAAATCATAGCCTCATAATTTTACTCTGTATTGCATTGCTCTTTAAAGCGTTAATAAAATTACCTTTTTTATCTTCTTTCCAAACTAATTTTTCTGTCATTTTATTTTCACCTGCAATTTCTTTACGCTTATTTTCTCCAGTATCAACTGTTTTCCAAACGGATGTCATAATAATTGGAAGGTGATCTGATTCTACCACATTATCAATGATTACGGAAGATACATTAACATCGTGAAACAGTTCACACGACATAATGAAATAATCT
>JADBJO010001510.1:250000-252500 GCA_016801955.1 Conus betulinus
GTGAAGGTCTTTGCCAATTATTACTGTTGATCTGATTGATTCTCTGCCTGCCTCCTTTTCATGGAGTCTTTTTACCAAACGTTGGTGGGGTAAAGAACGGACAAGTAGGGTAACACTTGCTCCCACGATGAAATGAATACACGCCCATAACTCCAAACAAATGCTGCTTACGATACCGAATCGCCTGGCAGAAATGACGACACATACACACACGCAGAACAAACAAGGAGACATTTCCCGAAAAAAAAAAATGTCCCAAGCTTGCCCATATACCCTGCACCCCGACACATCTATCTACACAGCGCGAGAGCTGGGGGAAATCAATGAATAAGCACAAATTAACATGTATTTAAGACTGGCACTAGAATTTTCGGTATTGAGCACAGTCAAACAACAGAACACAAAGAGTAACAAATACAGGTAACCTCGGTTTGACCGGTATGAGAGAAAATCATAAATGAGGCAGAGAACAGTAAACAGTAAATAACGAATAAGTAGGATAACTCTTGCTCCCATAAACGAAAGCACAGATGAAGGTTACGTTCAGTCAGTGCACCACCCTCGCTGAACAGTGAACGATAAGATGCTGGCGTACGTGATCACTTGAGAGGGCGGCCCAGCCGTCTGAACAGTTCTCTCGTGGTGTGTGCAAGAAGGGCTGTGGTGCACGGAAGTAGCTCGTGACTTCTGCGTGTGAAGAGGACTCCGGCAGAGGTGAATAGCGGGAACGCCAGGCGATATGTTGATCCTCTTTCTTCCTCATCTAGGATTCCATCAGATTTCACGTCGGTTGCCTGGATGGCCCAGCGGGTTAGGGCACCGAGTTCGAGGTCAAAGTTTGTTAGTTCGAGTCATGCAGGCGCACAGCATAGAAAAAAATTACTATCATCATTATTGAAAAAAAATACTATTATTATTTAAAAATGCTATTATCATTATTAAAAAGAAATACTATTATCATTGTTAAAAATACTATCATCATTATTCTAAAAATACTATTATCATTATAAAAAAAAAAAGTACTATTATCATTATAAAAAATGATATTTTCATTGTAAAAAATACTATTATCATTATTAAAAGATACTATCATGATTATTTTTTTAATGCTATCATCAGTATTCAAAGAAAAATACTATTTTTTAATACTACCATCATTTTTTCTTAAAAAAAAAAAAAAAATACTATCATCATTATTAGAAAAAAAACTATTATCATTATCAAAAAAACACTATCATCATTATAAAAAAATACTATTATCATTAAAAAAAATACTATCATCATCATTAAAAACAATTCTGATATCATTATCCACTTTAATGTTTGTCGCTCTGGTTGATGTGGAGGATAGTGCAAGAGGGGGCTCTCCTGCCCTAGGAATACTCGTCTGGCCGCCTGACGGTGGGCGTGCGTGCGCGTTACACCTTAATGTAAGCAACTCAGCAATCCTGCTGGGAGGTTACAGAGATATGGGTCAGCTAGAAGAACGAACAGGGGAAAAAAAAAACGGACCTAGGAGTGCCAAGAGGGCTAAGAAAGCGAGGACAGGAAAAGGTTTTCATGCGATCGAACCACTCTGATCTTCCCCAGTTTCATTAGCACACTCATTCGTCATCAAGCAGCTCGTCTTCCGTGTTAAGGCCAGTTATATTTTGGGGGAGCTCATTAGGAGGGTTTCAGGTGGGATTTTTTGGTCTGTTTGTTTGTTTGTTTTTGTGTTTTTGGTCTGAGCGTGAAGGAGGAAGAGATACTAATGACCATGCGGTTTCGATGTCCAGGGAAGTTAATTGCTTTGTGAGGTTTTGGGCGGGTTGCTGATTTTCTCTTCTGAGGTTTCGTACCAGTTTCTGTGTGGACCGGTGCGTTTTTTTGTCTAGATGGTTTCTTGTGTGTGTGTGTGTGTGTGTGTGTGTGTGTGTGTGTGTGTGTGTGTGTGTGAGAGAGAGAGAGAGAGAGAGAGAGAGAGAGCGCTCCCATGGGGGGGTGGGGGGGCGTGTGTGTATGCGCGCGCTTGTGTGTGTGTGTTTGTGTGTGTGTGTCTGTATGTCTGTGTGCTTATGTCTCTCTGTGTGTATGCGTGTCCTACAGTCCAATAATTGCTTCGGTGGCGCTAAAGGAGGGATGGCTTGTTTGACGTTTAATTTTGATTTGTTCAGTCCTCTATGGGGAAGAAACAACTGCACAACCTCTCTTCCTCCCACACTGCTCACCCATACTCTCACTCCCCCCCTCTCTCCCTCTCTCTCACACACGCACACACACACGCACACACACACACACACACACACACACACACACACACACACATATATATATATATATATATACACACATATATACACACACACACACACACACACACCACACACACACACCACAGCGAGGAGAGAGAGAGAGAGAGGGATGCAAAAAAAAAGGGGGGAAAATGAATACAAAAGTAAAAACAGGAAAACACTGAAGAATGGAATGAGAAAGAAAGAAAACAAACGAAACCAATCCA
>JADBJO010001510.1:257500-260000 GCA_016801955.1 Conus betulinus
CCTGTCCACCATCCCTGTTCTCACTGACCATAATGTGATAAGAAGTTCATGACTTTTTGTGACCCTTTACGCTCTGCTCTCGCGCTTGACCTCTTGTGTCGATTCTCTTTCCACGTTCATGACTGCTTAGTTCGTGTCAAGGTCGCCAGTGGTGCAAAGTTCATGGGAACTGTCGTTGAATTTACGTGGTGGCGACGTCCGGTAGCGAATGGTCACGCGCGCTGGCTCTGCGACCGAAGTTATTGTTGTCCGTTTGGCGCGTAATAGGTGATGTCCTGCGGCGTATTTTTCGGTCAAAATAGCCACCCCTGAACGCCACCGGAGTGACTCGGCAGCAGTGCAGTGTCTCCTTTAGCGAGCTGTTTCATGGTGACGTTAAATTGATTTCTCCTGTGGAATGCCGATGTTTGGTCTTCTTCTTCGTGGTCTTCTAGTCTTGTTGTTGTGTTGTTGTTGTTTTTTCTTTTTCTTCTTCTTTCTTCTCTTCTTCTTCTTCTTGTCACACACACACACACACACACACACACACACACACACACACACACACAGAGAGAGAGAGAGAGAGAGAGAGAGAGAGAGAGAGAGAGAGAGAGGAGAAAAGACCCCCCCCAAAAAAAAAAAAAAAAAAAAAAAACGCTCCTTCTGGCGAGACGAATTCAGGCGAAACGGAAGTGTGCCCAACGATTGTTTTAGCAAGTCCATTAGCTCTTGTTACGTGACAACGCCTTCGTTGTTTTTCCTTTCCTAACTGATATGAGTAGATCTTTCATATGGTCAGACGTGCTGCCTGCTGGTTTTATGAGCTTAATCATTGGTAGCAATAATGTGAATGATCAGTATATCTGATGTGTCATATCTTGAGGCCACACATGTCCACGCCTGGCATTCTTCTTTCCAGATACGCTGTGACGTTCTCTGTCAGGCATGCACGCAAGTGTGTGCGTGTGTGTGTGTGTGTGTGTGTGTATGTGTGTGTGTGTGTGTGTGTGTGTGTGTGTGTGTTTGTGTGTGTGTGTGTGTGTGCGCGCGTGTGCGTGTGTGCGCGCGCGTGTGTGCGCGTGTTTTATGTGTATGTGTGTGTGTGTTTTTTTGTGTGTGTGTGTGTGTGTGTACGGCGTGCGTGCGTGTGTGCTGCGTGCATGCTGCATGCGTGTGTGCGCGCAAGTGCGCTCGCGTGTGTGTGTATGTGCGTGCATGCACACAAGTCCTTAAGGATCTAGATACTCAATGTATTAGTTTATGAATGATTGTGAATACCGTATATTTGACCTTCCCATCCTCGCCCTGTAAACACAAGATAGAAAACTTTTTTTTTTTTTTTTTTTTACCTAACGTGTCAACATCCTCGAAACGTTTCTGTGTGTTCGACTTAAATGTGTGTGTGTGTGTGTGTGTGTGTGTGTGTGTGTGTGTGTGTGTGTGTGAGAGAGAGAGAGAGAGAGAGAGAGAGAGAGAGAGAGAGAGAGAGAGAGAGAGAGAGAGAGAACACGATTGACTGAGTAGGGTCAAGTTTTTTTTTGTGTTTTTTTTCGCGATTGGTCAGTGATACTCTCTCCGGTAATGTACATGCATGGTAGCAGATTTAAAGAGGCGTACACAAGATTTTAAAACGCATTAAAAGTCTTGAAAATCTTGAGAATAAAACAGAGATTGAATTAAGAATGATTGAAGAAAAAAAAAACCAAGAACTAAGAGCAATCAGGGAACAAAAAATGGAAGGTATATTATTAAGATCAAAAGCAAGATGGATTGCAGATGGTGAAAAAATATCAAAATACTTTTGCAACCTTGAAAAGAGAAAACTATATTAATAAACAAATGACTAAACTAGTGACTAAAAATGATGAAATGATAAACGAACAAAAAGATATTTTGAAGGAGCTTGAAACATTTTACGAAAATTTATACAAGAAAAAGATAACTGAAAAGTGCGAAATCAAAAACTGTGTTAAAAAAAATTCCACAGTTATCTGAAGGTGAGAAAAACATATTGGAAGGAGAAATCACTATAGAGGAAGCAAGCGAAGCTTTAAAAAATATGAAGCATGGTAAAACCCAGGTACAGATGGCTTTGGCGCCGAATTCTTTAAATTCTTTGGAAAACACTGGGCCCACTGGTTGTACGATCTATAAATGAATCTTACAAAGACGGAGAATTTTTTCGACAACACAGAAGCAGGGACTAATTATTTGCATACCAAAAGGTGATAAACCCAAAGAATATAAAAAAAAAATTGGCGTCCCTATTTCCCTCCTAAATGTAGTGTACAAAATAGCTTCCTCATGTATTTCAAAAAGAATAAGAAATGTTTTTAACCATCTCTCATCAGTGAGGATCAAACAGGTTTCATGGCTAACAGATTTATGGGCGACAATATTAGACTAATTTATGATTTGATTAATTATTTAAATGCGAAAAACCTCCCTGGACTGTTGCTCTGTATAGACTTTGAAAAAGCCTTCGACTCACTCGATTGGGATTTTATGTTGAATGTTGTAA
>JADBJO010001510.1:265000-267500 GCA_016801955.1 Conus betulinus
CTCTCTCAACTCTCTCGCTCTCTCTCTCTCTCTCTCTCTCTCTCTCTCTCTCTTAGTTCTCTCTCTCATCTCTCTATATCTCCATCTCTCTCTCTCTTAGTTCAAGGGCATCTAGTATATCACCATCGACTGGATGCAGTCAGTACCCCACTATGAGGAAGTAAGTGCCGAAACACTTCTAGGAGGGACACAGGGGAAACGGGAGTTTGGACTGAGATGAGGTTGGGGGGGGGGGGGGGGGGGGGGGGGGGGGGGGGGGGGGGGGGGGGCTTTTCCTCTGAAAGCCTTCTGCTTTTCAGCTGTCCCTCGAGTTTTTCAAACTATTAGGCAGTTACAATGTTGATTTCACGCTCTTGCAATCTAAATGCTTTAGAGAGAGACAAACAAAATTAATTCCAGTTTTGTAGTTGTTGGACAACTTTGACTGGCCAAAACGCCTGTCAGTTTAACTCTTCGGAAATACGCTGTATCTGGCCTCTAGGCTGCTTATGCTTTAAAGTGAAACGCAGGAGGTTTTTCATTTTCTTCTTCCACGAACATATATTTGTCAATAAGAGAGAGAGAGCGGGGGAGGCGGAGGGGGGTGGGGGGGTGATGAAGAGCTGTGCGTGTATGCGTGCGTGCTTTTGTGTGTGTGTGTGTGTGTGTGTGTGTGTGTGTGAGTGTGAGAGTGTGTGTGTGAGAGAGAGAGAGACAGACAGACAGACAGACAGAGAGAGAGAGAGAGAGAGGGAGAGTTGCAATAGTTCGTGCTTAAAGTGCCTTAGGAAATTACGACTACATCGCATGTGCTATGTTTAAAGTGTTTTTTTTTTTATTTTATCTTCCTCTTGATATTGACATGTACCGTAGATGATTCTTTCAACAACTTGATTATTAATTCATTCATTTACTCATTTATTCCTGTATCTATTGATTCATTTTTTCCCGTTCCAATCCCACTCATTCTAACAGCGTTCCACTCCACTTTTTCTTCCCCATCACATTCATGCCGGTTTGGGTCCACTCTCATCTATCTTCTCCACCCCCTCCCCCCTCCCCCATACCCCCTTTCCCGTTCCCCTTCCCCCCGGTCACCCCCCTCCCCCTCTCCCTCCAATCTCGCCTCTCACGCCCATCTCCACTATACACCCCCTCCCTCCCTCCCCGTGGCCACTTCCCCCATTTACTTTTCCCAACTCCCATGGGATCACCTTGACGTCACTGGCCATTCTGGTTGTCATGGCGACCCAATCTTTCTAGTTGGATTTCTACAATTTGTTATTTTCCCTGCTGTTCTCCTCCGCCTCCTCTCCCTCTCCATTTCTGTTCCCCCACCCCCCCACCCCCACCCCCATTCCTCTCCCACTCTCCCCAATGCCACGCCACAGGCGAATGAATGAAAGGGAGAGCAGTGAGACAGGGCGATGTGCCGGAGCCCTTTGCAGAGTTTGCTCCCTTCCTATCCCGATCCCCGGCCCCTCCGCCCCTCCCCTCCCCACGGATAACACCACCCCCTCCATCTCTCTCCCCCTCCTCCCTTTCCTACCTCCCTCTTCCATCCTTGTCTGTTTCCTTCTTCTCTCTCGCAGTCTTCTCCGCTACCACGCTCCCACCTCTTCAATCCTTTTCTCCCCCCCCCCCCCCCCCCCCCCCCCGCCCCCTCAGCCCACACATCTTCTCTCTCTCGCAGCAGCTTTTGGTTTCTCGCTTCTCCCTCTCTACCTGCCCCTGTGTCTGTCTGTCTGTCTGTCTGTCTGTCTGTCTGTCTCTCTCTCTCTCTCTCTCTCTGTCTGTCTGTCTGTCTCTCTCTCTCTGTCTGTCTTCCTCCCTGTTTCACTTACTGTCTGTGTTTCTCTCTCTGTGTGTGTGTGTGTGTGTCTGTCTCACTCACTGTCTGTCTCTTGCTTTCTCTCTCTCTCTCTCCTCTCTCTCTCTCTTCTCTCCTCTCTCTCTCATCTCTCTCTCTCTCTCTCTTGGTCTCTCATGCTTAGTCATACTTAGTCCATTAGCGGGGCAAGGGCCTAATGAAAAAAGCATGTTTTGCCTTATCTGTTACCTGTTGGAAATAAAGATCATCATCATCATCATCATCATCATCATCATCATCATTATCATCTCTCTCGTCCTCCTCTCCCTCCTCTCCTCTCTCTCTCTCCTCTCATCTCTCTCCTCTCCCTCCTCTCTCATCTCTCTCTCCCTGTGTGTGTCTCTCTCACGTTCTGTCTCTCTTCTGTTTCTCTCTCCTCGTCTCTCTCTCCTCTCCGGCTCCTGTCCTGTGTCTGTGTCTCTGTCTCTGTGTCTCTCTCTCGTCCCTGGTCTCTCTGTCTCTCTGTCTGTCGTCTGTCCTCTCTCTCTCTCTCTGCTCTCTCTCTCTCTCTCTCTCTGTCTCCTGTCTGTCTGTCTCTCTCTCTCTCTCTCTCTCTCTCTCTCTCTCTCTCTCTCTCTCTCTCTCTCTTCTCTGTGACAATTTCCCTAGGCGTGTTGTTGGAGACATTAAACAGAACCCCTCTTGCATGTG
>JADBJO010001510.1:277500-280000 GCA_016801955.1 Conus betulinus
GTTCTTCTTCTTCTTCTTCTTCTTTCTTCTTCTTCTTCTTCTTCTTCTTCTTCCTCCTCCTCCTCCTCCTCCTCCTCCTACTCTTTCTTCTTCTTCTTCTTTCTTCTTTCTTCTTCCTCCTCCTCCTCCTCCTCCTCCTTCCTTCACTCAGTGATGGGTCATTTGGCCGCGACAAAAAGACCAATTTTGCCGTAGTATAATACTTGACTGACTTTTTCTTCTCTTCTTTCTGTCGTCCTTTCTTTCTTCTTCTTTTTCTTTCTTCCTCTCTTTCTTTCTTTTCCTTCCTTTCTTTTTTCTTTCTACTTTCATTCTTTCTTTCTTCCTCCTCCTCTTCCTCGTCCTTCTCCTCCTCATCTTCCCGCTTCTTCTGCTGCTGCTTTTTCTCCTGCTTCTCCTCCTGCTCCTCCTGCTCCTCCTCCATCTTCTAAATCTTCTTCTTCTTCTTCTTCTTCTTTCCTGCTCCTCCTCGTCCTCCTCCTCCTTCTCCTCCTCCTTTTTCCCATGGCTCCATGAAGTCATCTGGGTGCCTCCAGCTCCATCTGTTGGTTGCCGAGGTCTGGCTCTCGGCAGGTGGTTTCACTGCCTATCATGCAATGTTGACAGTGCCATTGTTTCTGTCTTCCTCTCCGTCTCCCTCACTCAAGGGTTCCCCTAGGACATTGTTTTAGTAAGGTCATTGTTTACTAAATATATTATGGTAAGTCGTGAATACGCCGTCATCTTACGTGTCGAAAACAATAGAGGGAATGGGGGGGGGGGGGGGGGGGGGGGGGGGGGGGGGGGGGGGGGGGCAGGGGGCAGGCAGGTCGGGATTGGACAGTCTTAGCGTTTGGGCAGATCGAGATTTTCTGACAAATTTGGCTTCAGCAGATGATCTTTGGGCACGGGACGGAAGTGTGAAAAGCAGGAGTGGAATGGGATGATGAAGAAGATAATGATGAAGAAGCAGAAGAAGATGCGAGATAAGGAAATAGCAAGTCAATAAATCAAACTTTGACAGCCGTGAGAAACGCCCTATCAGAGTGAGATGGAAAACGAATGAATGGAAGACTGAACGAACGAATGAATAAATGGATGAATGAACGTTTAATATCCAAGGATGGTGATGTAAGCACCCTGGCTAACATACATGTCTGTCGTTCAGAGAAGAGGAAGAGAACAAGAATTTGAGAGGTGGTGAAGAGAGAAAAAAAGGAAGGAGAATGAGCAAAAAATGATACACGGGCGCGCGCGCGCGCGCGCACGCACGCACGCACGCACGCATCCATACATACATACACATACGCGCGCACGCACACACACACACACACACACACACACACACACAACACACACACACACACACACACACGTACACACACACACAACACACACACACACACACACACACACACACACACACACACACACACACACACACACACACACACACACAGATCTCCCTTCTCTCCCTCCCCGCTCCCGTTCCCCTCCAAAGGAATAAAATCAATCAATCAGTCAAATACTACTAATGATGATAAAAGTAGTATTGACATGAATAACTGACGAATACATGATTCAAGGAAAAACTGTAGAAAACGAAATAGAAGAAAAACTAACAAACAAACAAAAAAAAAAATGACACAGAAGAGAGAACGATGGAAAAGGAAGATAGGGAAAGCATAAATATGATTTTTTTTTTTAAGAAACCCCCACCCCACGGGCCCTTCTCTCGCCCCTCAAAGGTTTCCCCACCACCACTACCCCTACCCTTTCCCCCTATACGCCCTCCGAAAAGACAAAAAGAACAAGAACCAGTCGCAAACATCTGACAGCTGACTTCACGCATCATGGCCAGTGTAGGCAGACAGGCAAGTGTGGGTCGATGCCGATAGAATAACTAACTACAGGCAGACAGACAGACAGACAGACAGCACACAAACACGCACACACACACACACACACACACACACACACACACACACACGCGCGCGCGCGCGCGCGCGCGCGCGCGCACAACAGGAGAGAGAGAGAGAGAGAGGAGTGGGGAGGGGGGGGGGGGGCAGCAGAGATGCGAAAGGGGGAGAAAGTAAAGAGAAAGAGAGCGACAGTGTAAAAGAAAGGGACAGAGAGAGATAATAAGGACACCACGGTTGAAGAGAACATACTGGCAAACAGGAATGATAGGGGGGGGGGGGGGGGGGGGGGGGGGGAGGGGGGGGGGGAGGGGGAGGGAGAGAGGGGGGAAGATACAGAGAGCGAGAGAGAGAGAGAGAGAGAGAGAGAGAGAGGGGGGAAACATGGTGAAGAATGATGACAGAGAGGGAGAAAAGGAAAACTTCGGTGATGTGGTGGAAAAGATAGAAAACAGAGAGACAGACGAACAGACAGAAAGGGAAAGTCTGAGAGGTGGGAAGGAAAGAGGGGGTCAACGGATGGAGATGGAAGGGGCGTGGGGAGTTTGACCAGAAACAACCGAGAGGAGAGAGAGAGTAAGATTGAGTGTGTGTGTGTGTGT
>JADBJO010001510.1:297500-300000 GCA_016801955.1 Conus betulinus
CACTCAGGAGTGTTCTCACCATGACGTCAACGCAGTCGAAGAAAGATCACTCTCACAGCCGAAAGCGGAAAGATGGCTCCCTTGTTGTCGATCGTAACTTTCCTTTCGCGTCATCGTTCTTCTTCTCCACGGATGGGAAAATGGGTGCGGGTCCGGGAGTGGAGGGGTTGGGTTAGGGGCGGGGGCGGGGAGGGGGGGGGGGCGGTAGGGGGTAGGGGAAGGGGGGAAGGGTCCTGGAAAGATGGGGGGGGGACCCTCTTGTGGCCGGGGGGGGGGGGGGTGGGGGGTAGGGGGCGTTCAACCCGCGGGGGGGGGGGGTGGGGACAAGTTATTAATGGGCTGGGCGTGGTTTGGTGAATGGTGGAGGTAGGAGGTGAGCGGCGGAAAAGCAGTTTATTGTTGCGGGGCCTGAATGGGACTGATGAGGTTGCTATCCCGCACAAGCCTCCCTCCTGATACTTCCTCTCCCATTTATTCTTTTTTTTTTTCTACCTTATTTACTTTTTTTGTAGACGCTTAGCGTCGCGAGAGTCCGTGACGATGGTTGCTCGTTATCATTGCTGCTCCTGCTGCTGTCGCTGCTCTTGTGGCGATGAAAGAAAAAGAAAGCTGGTCTCTGTACGCAAAAAGCGCCTCTCTCTCTCTCTCTCTCTCCTCTCTCTCTCTCATCCTCTCTGTGTGTGTGTGTGTGTGTGTGTGTGTGTGTGTGTGTGTGTGTGTGTGGAGAACAGGAGACGGGGAGTTGTTATCTTCAGTTTTCTGCAGCGCTGCTAGCTCCCGTGAAAAGTTTGAGAAGAAGTCAGGAAAGACATGAGATTTTTTTTTTCTTTATTATAATTATTTGTTTTTAAATCCCATATACACATGCAGGATCGTCACATATGCATGTGCGCAGATTCACATCCCTGTGAGAGTGCGTATGTGTACATGGATGTGCACGTTCTTCGCGCGAGCGCGCACCTACCCACGCAGCCCCAGCCCTACCAGCCACACACCCACACAGTCACACACACACACACACACACACCACACACACCACACACACACACACACACCACACACACACGAGAACGATCCAAATCCTGTAATAAACCACTACCTGAATGCTCCCATAACAGTTCAAGAAGTGAAGAATGCCTTGCTAATCTGGAAACAAAAAAACATCAGTGGGTTTAGATGGAATCTCTAATGAAATGCTGCGTCATGTCCCACTTAACATTAAACGCTTTATCTCGGTCTTCATTCAAAAATGCTGGGAAAATGGCAATTTGCCTTCATTATGGAAACATTCTATCATAGTTCCTATGCATAAACCAGGAAAACCTCGCAGTAACCTAAACAGCTACCGCCCAATTGCCCAAACGTCGCATACATGCCAACTAATGGAAAGAATTGTTCTAAACAGATTACTTTATTTTTGTAACAAACATCAAATTATTCCTATAAATCAAGCTGGTTTCCAGAAAGGCAGATCAGCAACAGAACATCTAGTGAAACTCACAACACATGTCAAACAGCAATTCACAAGACGTAAAAACATCCTGGCAACTTTCTTTGACATAAGGAAAGCGTACGAACAAGTGTGGCATAATTGACTTTTGCATAAACTGAAAACTATTGGAATAAATGGAACCATGTATGTTTTATATCAAAGCTTTCCTTCAAAGCAGAGTGATTCAAACAAGAATAGAGCGTACATATTCCACCACTAGAACACTGGAAATGGGTCTCCCACAAGGATCAGTATTATCTCCAATCCTATTTAATATCCTGATTGCAGACATAACCAAAGGCTTGTCCAAAGACGTAGTTTTAGCACAGTTTGCTGATGACATATGTCTGTGGATGAAAGTGACTATGAAAAGAAAAACCTCATTAAGATTCTTAAATTACATAAAAACTTTCTAAAGATCATAGGCAAACAAAAATGGGGACAAGATAAAGAGAGTTTAACACTCCTGTCTTCTGCTCTTGTGCGGTCTAGATTGATTTATGCTCAAGAAGTCTTCTTCAGCGCTCCACAGCATCTACTTAATAAGTTACAAAGTGTAGACTGCAAAGCGTATAAACTTGCTCTTGGAGTTCCCACACATACCTGCAATATTGGGACTTACTATGAAATTGGAATTTTACCTTTGAACGAGTTTCGAAAAGTGTCCTCCACCAAATTTGTTTTAAAGAACCTTTCACAAAAAAGTTTCTGCACAAATGAAGTATCTCTAAATTCAGATACAGATTTTGCTAAAAGAGCAAAAGACATAAAATCAGCCAAAATCTATTCAGTCATACACATCTACTCTTCTCAAAAACGCCAACATCAACCAAAGTAAAATAGCTGGCAATCCGTCCTTTCCACCAATTCCCAATGGGAACAAACCAAAGCAAATTATGACACAAACTATACTAAACTGAAAAAAAACGATCCACCATATCTTTTAAAAAAATTATGTAAATTCTCATATGGAAAATCAATATAAGGACCATCTTCAAATTTTTACAG
>JADBJO010001510.1:307500-312500 GCA_016801955.1 Conus betulinus
AATCAGTCTACAGTTAAGAGGAAAAATAGAGTCCATGTGTGCTATTTAGTGACCAGAAACGCATTTTGTACGGAAAGAAAAATCAACAAAATGTATTCAGGTTGTGTTTATAGTGCAATTTTCACATAACATCCATGCATTTTTTTTTTTAAAGATAACCTGAATTGTAATCAAGGTTGAGGAATTATTAATAACCTGTGCTGTAGTTAAAGCTGAGGAATGATGAAGTCTTCAAATCCGTATATAACGTTTAGCCTGAATGAAGTTAAACTTAGTCTTAAGTGCACTGAAAATCAACCCTTCTGTCGTCGCCCTTCGAGGAACAGTACAGTGGTGACCTACGAAACACCCCCCCTGTATTTCAGCGTTTCCGTAGCAACGTTTCGTTGAAGCATATTAACACAAAAGTAAAGGAGTAGGAATAACTGATTTGATGTGACGCCCGTTGTCGGCTGGGCTGTAAAAAAAAAAAAAAAAAAAAGTGGGGGGGGGGGGGGGGGGGGGGGGGGTGAATGAAAGGAATGGACTGTACTCTGTAACCTCCCTTGTTCACGACTAAGGGCACAATTCAGGGGAAATAACTGCAAGTACTGGCTTTCAATTTACCCAGAAATTTTCCCCAAAATAGATTCGGATCAAGGAGGGAAACCGCCCATACATGCACGACACACACGCGCGCGCATACACGCACGCACGCGCGCACGCATACATCGCCTCTCTCTCTCTCTCCAACTCTCTCTCTCCTCTCTCTCTCTCTCTCTCTCTCTGTTTTTGTCGCTGTTTCTGTTTTCGGTTTGCTGTGTGTGTGTGTGTGTGTGTGTGTGTGTGTGTGTGTGTGTGTGTGTGTGTGTGTCTGTGTCTGTCTGTCTGTTGTCTCTCTCTCTCTCTCTCTCCTCTCTCTCTCTCTCTCTCTCTCTGTCCTCTCTCTGTCTGTCTGTCTGTATGTCTCTGTCTAACTCTCTCTTCTCTTTCTCCCTCTCTCTGTCTCTCTCTCTCTCTCTCTCCGCTCTCATCTCTCCTCTCTCTCTCTTCATCCTCGACTCTCTCTCCTCCTCTCTCTCTCCTCTTCCCTTTCTCCCCCTCTCTTCTTCTCTCTCTGTCTCTCTTCCTCTCTCTCTCTCTCTCTCCTCTCTCTCCTCTCTCGCTCTCTCTCTTCTATCTCTCTCCCTTTGGTTGCTCTGTGTAGTGTCTCGTGTCTGTCTGTCTCTCCTCTCTGTCTCTCTCTCTCTCTCTCTCTCTCTCTCTCACTCTCTCCTCTCTCTGTCCTCTCGCTCTTTCATCTCTCTCCTCTCTTCCCTCCCTCTCTCTCCTCTCTCTGTCCCGCGCTCTCCTCTCTCTCCTCTCTCCCTCTCTTCCTCTTTCTCTCTCTTCCTCGCTCTCTCTTTATTTTCCTTCTCGTCGCTGTCTCTCTTCTCTGTCTCTGTCTCTCTCGTCTCTTGTCCTCACGTCCTCTCCTTTCTTGTCTTACTTTTCCCTCCCTCCTCTCTTTCTCTGTCTATTTTCTCTCTGGTGTGTCTGTCTGCTTCTGTCTGTTTGTCTGTCTGTCTGTCTCTCTGTCGTCCTGTCTCTGTCTGTCTCGCTGTCTCTGTGCCAAGTCGTGTTCGATTGTCTGTTTGTGTCTCTCCCTCTCTCCTCTCCTTCTCTCTCAATCTCCTCTCGCTCTGCTCTCTCCTCGTCGTCTCTCCCCTCTCTCTCTCTCTCGTCCTCTCTCCTCTCTCTCTCTCTCCTCTCTCTCCGCTTTCTTCTCTCTCTCTCTCTCGCTCTCTCTGTCACTGTCTCTCTGTTCGGAATTTCGGTCTTTCCCTCCTTCTGTCTGTTTACTTTCTCTCTCCCCCCCCCCCTCTCCTGTCTGTGTCTCCTCTCCCTGTCTCTCTCTCTCCTCAACTCTCTCACCGTGTCCCCCCCTCTCTCTTTCTCTCACTCTCAACTCCTCTCCTCTGCTCAGCTCACTTCCCTCGTCAAGAAGCTCCTCCTCTCTCTCATCTCCTCCCCTCCCCTCACTCTCTCTCCCTCTCTCCTCATCCGCCCTCTCATCTGTCCTCTCTCTCTCCTCCTCTCTCGGCCTCCTTCCTTCTCTCCTCTCAACAATGTCAAGTTTTTCCCTCGTGTCCCTCATCTCTCTCTCCTCTCTCGTCTCTCCTCTCCGGCTCTCTCCTCTCTCTCTCCCTCCCCTCCTCTCTCTCTCTCTCTCTCCTCTCACCCTCCTCTCTCTCTCCTCCTCTCTCTCTCCCTCTCTCTCTCTCGTCTTCCCCTTCCTTCCCTCTTCTCTCTTCTCTCCTTCCAAGTTTACTCTCTTTCTCCATCACCCTCCTCTCCTCTCTCTCCTCTCCTCTCAACCTCAATCTCTCTCTCGTCCTCTCTCTCCTCTCCTCTCTCGGCATCTCTCTCTCTCCTCCCTCTCTCTCTCTCTCTCCTCTCTCTCTCTCTCTTAACCATTACTGTTATTGCTAATGATAACAATGAGATTGAGACTACTTCCACTGGTTAAAAGCAACAACATTGTATGACAGACATCACCAAGACGTTATGCAGGAGTGGACGATCAGGGAATGGGAGGGCACAGGGCGGGGTTTGGGGGGAATGGGTAGGGTGGAATGCGTGAGAGATGGCTTTGGGAGGATACATACGGATGTGAGGAAGATTGATATTCAAATGGAGTAGAAATCGTTACACAGCACACCGATTCGAAACAGTTTGCTTACTTTAGCATACCGGTGATGACCCCTAGTCTGGGGGCTGTGGTCACCAACTAAATGTTCCAGTCGCTTTGGCCGCGACGTCTGGAGGTAGTAGGATGGGGTTGGTGCTCCGTTTACGTCGGCTCATTTGCATCATTATTCATAGACTGATGTCAGGGATGAGCTGGTTGCCTCCTGTGTGGTGCCTGGTTCGGTCACCCTTGCATAATGGGTGCGGATCAGCTGCAGGGCGAAAAGGAGGGGAGACAATGGGACCCTCGCATCTTGTTTGCTGCCCCGATAAATGCTAGGGATGTTCACCTCCATTGTGTGTGTGTGTGTGTGTGTGTGTGTGTGTGTGTGTGTGTGTGTGTGCGTGCTTGTGTGTGTGTGTGTGTGTGTGTTTGTGTGTTGTGTGTGCGCGCGCGCGCGTGAGTGTGTGCGTGCGTGCGTGTGTGTGTGTGCGTGTGTGTGTGTGTGTGTGTGTGTGTGTGTGTGTGTGTGTGTGAAGTCAAATTATCATTGATTTTTGTTTTGAGGGGGGGGGGGGGGGGTTGGGGGGGGGGGGGGGGGGGGGGGGGGGGGGGGGGGGGGGTGGGGGGATTGAAATTTATACGGGGTCCCTTGCAAACCACACACACACACACACACACACACACACACACACACGCACACGCACGCACACACACACACACACACACACACCACACACGCACGCACGCACACACTCACACACGCTTGCACGCGCGCGCACATACACACACACACGCGCGCGCACACACACACACACACAACACACACACACACACACACACACACACACCACACACACCACACACACACATGCACGCACACACAAGCACACGGTTGCAACGTTTTCACCCGCAGTTTTAGCTCCAAATTACACAGCCACTGCCTTCACATTTCCTGCCAAGAAGAGTACATGGAGTTTCGTAGAAAAAACAATGAATTCCCTGACTTTTGTTCTAAAGACGCCCTCTTCTTCTTCTTCTTCTTCTTTTCTTCTTCTTCTTCTTCTCTTCCTCCTCCTCAATCTTCAATGCCCTTATCAATCACGACCATCTCCAGAGCCAGATGCGCCCATCGACATTTTATTTGTCTGACCGTTGGACATCGCCAGACTATCGTGATGAGCAGGATGCGTTGCGTGAATCTATGAGCTGTGAGTTCCAGATGAAAATGTTACTATTCAGTGTGGCACGTGGAATGGCAGTGCCTAATGATGAAAAAAACGGCTTTCTGACTGTCAAAGCTGCTTTTTTTTTTTTCTTTTTTTTCGTGAAGATTAAATAGATTATACATTAAAGAAGCTAAATCACGAAGAGGCTTTTTTTTTTATATATATAAATATAAAACTTTCACTCTTTCATCTGTCTCTTCACTATGACCTGTTCACGTTGCCTATGTTCCATTGATTTTTTGGTGAAACCATAGTGTAAGCGTTTGAAGCACAATGGTCAGTGCCATTCAGTGATTTGGAAAAAAAGAAAAGAAAAGCAACGCAAACAAAACAGAAAGAAACAAGAAAAAATTAGCGGTTGTGTACAAAAACGTTTCTCGATATTGAAGAAGACACAGGCCACCAAGTGCAACAATGTTTTACAACCCTTACTCAGCCTTAGCTCTGACAGAGTGCATAAACTATGGAAAAGAGTCGGTAAAGACAACCTCCTGCGTATGTTGGATCAGAACAGGCACCACTGAACACCACCGAAATGACTCGCGGGTGCTTCAGTGTCTCTCCCGATGGGTTGCGTCTTGACGACTTGACAGTGACTGCTCCCTGTGGGTTGCCGGTGCCGGGGCAGCGGCGGGCTGTGCCGGGCTGTGGCTATGTACGGGGAGGGGTGGGTATGGACTGGGGGGATGGGGGTGTCGGAATGAGCCGTGGAGGTGCAATGCCGCTGGGGTGGCACAGAAGATGGGACAGCAAAAAGAAAAAAAGAAACACAAATTGATAGATAGACAGTCAGACAGACAGACAGACAGACAGATGCCTCTTTGTTGTTTTCTGTCATTTTTGTCTTCGTTTCATGTGCGTTTATAGATAGATGGATAGATAGATAACCAGTGTCTTTCGTCTTTGGAACTAACTGAACGAAGATCTGTGAAAAAATATATGTTTTTAAAAAAGGTAACACATTTTTTTTTAAAGAGGACAGCAGGGGAAAAAAACAGGACCGCAAAGTAAAAATAGTGAATTCTCTAATGGTCTCTTCTTCCGCGTTCCCGAAACTCTTACGTGACAGTGAAAGGATCCAATGAATTTTTTTTCTTGTCAAGGGAACCACTTGTGATTGG
>JADBJO010001510.1:325000-327500 GCA_016801955.1 Conus betulinus
GTGCGGTGTACGTGTGTTTATCCAAATCCTGTAAAACGCCCGCGCGTTTGGTATTTGTTAAGTTTATAATTCACTTGCCGCTGCTATCCGTGTTGGAAGGGTGGGTTGTGGGGAGACAGGCTATGAATTAAACGCTATTTGGTTATCGGCTGATATCCAAAGCGTGACTTTACAACTGTGGTTTTTCTCACAATAGGTGATGCTAACTCAGGGTCAAGCTACATTTGTTTACAGCATTTTCGAGCTGGTCTGATGTCTTGAGCACGTCCCATATGTGCGCACTCGAGCGCGCACACACATGCACACACGCGTGAGCGCACGCACGCGCGCACACACACACACACACACACACACACACACACACACACACACACACACACACACACACATTTTCGTTAGTTGAAAAGAAAAGGCCACATTTTTTAAGGATCATTTTCACAATTGCAATTATTCTATTATTCGCGCTTCGTAGAACATGTCAGTTTCGCCCGAGGTTAGTGGGTTCCCCACCTTCCTGAAATCGATTTTTACCGGGGTGTTTGGTGTACGTACGTCGCTGCTGGCGTGTCAGTTTCAATTTCTCCATCTGTCTATGCCCTTGGCTTGTTACCAGTAGTCAGGAAGTGTAGTTTCTCCTCCCGAGATAATACATGCTGGTTATTTTGGCTGAACCCCGTGTCTAGTCATACTTTGTACCCTTCGTGGGGGTGGGGAGGTGGTGGGCGGAGGAGGGTGGAAAAAAAAGAGAGAGAGATAAAGGAGGGGGATGTGAGAGAGAGAATGAGAAAGAGAGAGAAAGGGGAGGGGGGAGACTGTGTCTGTGTATACGAGAGAGAGGGGGAAGGGGGGGACGGGGGGAGAAGAAAAAAAAGAGAGAGACAGACAGACAGACAGACAGACGGACAGAGACAGAAAGATGGGATGATGGTGTAGTAGTAAGAGAAATAGAGGGGTTGGGAAGGGCGAGGAGAGAGAGAGAGAGAGGAGAGAGAGAGAGAGAGAGAGAGAGAGAGAGAGAGAGAGAGAGAGAGAGAGAGAGAGAGAGAGAAGAGAGAGAACAACAAAACTTTAATCTGCGAGCCATTGGCACTTAGAAAACGGTCGAAGAAAATGAGCAACATGTGTACTCGCGCACAAAATACGGTCAAAACTGGAGGACAGAGGTCCGTAGTTTCTACAAGCCCAGTAATTTTGCAGATGTAGGCCTACAGATAGAAATCAATGGCATTTTCCTTCGATAACTTGCTCACGCAAGAACAGACTCAAACTCAGAAAACATTACTGTAATACAAGTCTGAGAGCGAACGACAGAGAGAGAGAGAGAGAGAGAGAGAGAGAGAGAGAGAGAGAGAGAGAGAGAGAGAGAGAGAGAGAGAGAGAGAGACAGAGAGACAGACAGAGAGAGACAGAGAGAGAGAGAGAGAGAGAGAGAGAGAGAGAGAGAGAGAGAGAGCATTATTAGTCATAAGGGGTGACGTAGCAGAAGCTTGTACCGGAAATGAGACAACGAAATTTGCACACACACACGTCTGAAAGAGTTCACATATATCTATCTGTCTCACACACACGTTTGCACACGCACGCGCGCACACGCACGCGCGCACACACACACACACACACACACACACACACACACACACATGAACACATATACACACACGCGCACGCACAGGCACGCACGCACGTACGCACGCACACACACGCATGCACACATACACTCACACGCACGTGCGTACACACACACACACACACACACACACACACACACACCACGCACGCGCGCGCGCGCGCGAACACACACACACAACGCACGCACGCACGCATGCACGCACGCACGCACGCACGCACACACACACACACATGCAGATACATTCATACCCGCACGGGTGCTCAAGACAAATTAGTGTTGCCGAGTTCAGTCAGTTCCAGCCTGTGAGAAATCAATGTCAGATTGCTGTTTGATGATTACGCTTGACTACCGCTAAACAGTTTCAGCCTCTCTCTCTCTCTCTCTCTCTCTCTCTCTCTCTCTCTCTCTCTCTCTCTCTCTCTCTCAATCCGCCTGTCTGTCTGTCTGTCTGTCTGTCTGTCATCCTCTCTCCTCTGTCTGTCTCTCTCTCTCTCTCTCTCTCTCTCTCTCTCTCTCTCTCTCTCTCTCTCCGCCTTTATTCCCCATCACCCACCCCCTGACCTCCCTCTGCTGTATTTGTTTATGTCAGACAATTTGAGATTTGTTTTCTAGTCACGCGCAGGTTATTTTGGAAGTGATCGGCTGACGTTTCATAAGCAGGCTTACAAGGCTTACGCGCTTGAGGGAGGGAGGGAAAGGGAGGGAGGGTGAGAGAGACAGAGAGAGAAAGACAGAGAGGTAAAGAGAGAGAGGCAGACAGACAGACAGACAGAATGATAGGCAGGCAGGCAAAGACAGAGGGAGAGGGACAGTCATGCACACAGATAGACACAGACACGGAGAGAGAGAGAGAGAGAGAGAGAGAGCGAG
>JADBJO010001510.1:335000-340000 GCA_016801955.1 Conus betulinus
ATACTTCCGTGGGTTGTTTTTTTTTTTCATACAAGTAAACACACAAGCCTGCACACCTACGCACACGCGCATAGTCACAGTACACATTTACACACTATGTATACAAACATATTCATACCCATGCATCTCAACTCTTATCTTACATCATCATGATAAAGCACGCAAACTCACATATTCAAAAACACACTTTATATTGTCTGATATTAATGTAAGCGCAAAGATAATAAATTGAGGTAGAAGAGATATGTTGTATATTGTTTTATTAAAACGTAACACTAAATGAACCAAACTAAACATAATGCAATGTTGAAAATATTGTGAACTGTGTTCACAATGAATGTGAGCGCGCCTCTCTCTATCTCTCTCTCTCTCTCTCTCTCTCTCTCTCTCTCTCTTCTTCTCTCTTCTTCTTCTTCTTCTTCTTCTTCTTCTTTTCTTCTCTTCTTCTAAGCTTTACAAATTAAAGTGACAGCTTTACAGCTGTCCTATCTGTCCGTTGTATCAATACGAATACACAAATGCATACCATCTTCAGCACTGAAGGGAGAAACTTCTCCTTGAATAAACTGTCGATGTCAAAGAAGATTCCAAGGAGCAACAGTTTTCAGAATGATGCTTTAAGATGAAAAACACTTTTAACGGTTAATTTCGAAGATACAGGTCTGGGTTTAAAGAGTACCTTATCAGTTTGTGCCTTCTATTCCTCTTGTCGTGAGTCTTTAGCACGTCTTTTTCCGTAATGTAAAGAAATAGCCTATATGGCTCCACATCCGACTAACATATTTTAAGACGTCTATTGTTTGAAGATCTAAGAAAAAAAATTCGATTAGCAAGTTAGGATTAGAAGATAAACCGCACCGGGCGAGGGGAAGGGAGTGACGGGTGTGTGTGTGTGTGTGTGTGTGTGTGTGTGTGTGTGTGTGTGTGTGTGTGTGTGTGTGCGCGCGCGCGCGCGCGCGCGCGTGCGTGCTGTCTTATATCGTCGACAGGGCGCTAGATGTACAAGCAAAATGTATTTCCAGCGTACAGGAAAAAAAAAAAAAAAAGAAAGAAGAAGAAAGTATTGCCGATGGAACATTGCGGAAGCAGATCTTTCTTGGATCTGTGCGATAAGATACTGAAGCCCTACATGCGTACATATGCAAGCATGTCAGCTTGGCCGTATCAGAAATGCCTTTATAATGCCAGTTAAGAAGTAGTAAGTTTGTTTTTTTTTTTTTTCAAACTTGCGTTGCCCTCAAAGAAAAAATCCATTTCTTAAGGGACATGTGGTAACTAACATCATCCACAAATATGGCTTAGATTACACCAAGATGGGACAACTACGAGGTTTTTCATCTTAAGCAGTCAGTACGTGTCTGAATGTGTTGTTCTTCTTTTACAGCTATTTTCGCTCCCTGAGTGCCTATAGAAGCTGCTCGCGTTTCGCGGACAGCTCTTTCCTGCTCGCTTTTGGAGGCCCTGTCCGAACGAAAAGATGGGGCATTAGAAAGACCTCCAATGTGTTGATGGACGCTGTCACAAGCATTTGTTGTTCTTGCACTGTCGTCTTCGACATTCGCCCACTCGAATGTTGGACATCTGTAGTTGTCGGCGAGGGTGACCGTCCGAGATTTTTCTCTGTGTGTGTGTGTGTGTGTGTGTGTGTGTGTGTGTGTGTGTGTGTGTGTGCATGCATGCATGCGTGCCTTCGTGCATGTGTACATGTATGTGTGTGTGTGTGTGTGTGTGTGTGTGTGTGTGTGTGTGTGTGTGTGTGTGTGTGTGTGTGTGCTTGCGCGTGCGCATGTCTGTATAAGGAATGTCTTTTATGATGCCAAATGACAGGTAATAAAACTTTGTGAAACTTGCTATGTCCTAAAAGATAAAGCAAACCTATTATGTACAGAACAGGTGTGGTAACTAACAGCTTCACAAATGTGGCGTTGCGGAAAACATTGTCTTTGCAATTGAGAGGTTTTTCATCTTAAGCAATCAGTTCGTTGTCTGAATGTGTGTGTGTGTGTGTGTGTGGTGTGTGTGTGTGTGTGTGTGTGTGTGTGTGTGTGTTTTCTTCCCCAGCTATTTTCGCTCCCTGAGTGCCTATAGATGCTGCTCGAATTTCGAGGACAGCTCTTTCCTGCTCTCTTTTTGAGGCCCTATCTGAAAGAAAACGCAGGCCATTAGAAAGACCGCCAAAGTGTTGGTGGACGCTGTCACAAGCGTTTGTTCTTGCACTGTCGGCTTCGGCATTCGCCCACACGAATGTTGGACATCTGTAGTTGTCAGCGAGGGCGACCGTCCAAGATTTGTCTGTTTCTCTGTCTCTGTCTCTCTGTCTCTTGTCTCTGTCTCTGTCTCTCTCTCTCTCTCTCTCTGTTTCTCTGTCTGTCTGTCTGTCAGTCTCCCTCTCTCTCTCTCTGTCTGTCTGTCTGTCTGTCTGTCTGTCTCTCTCTCTCTCTCTCTCTCTCTCTCTCTCTCTCTTTAATGAACATGTCTTCACTAAAACCATTTTCCACTAATTCTTAATATCGGTGGTGGTGGCTGTGGTTGTCGTCGTCGTCGTCGTCGTAGTAGTAGTAGTAGTAGTAGTAGTAGTAGTAGTAGTAGTAGCATTAGTAGTTGTTGTTGATGGTGATTGATTGTTATCATTATTGATGCGGAGTAATTTTCCATCCAAATTGTCCCATCCTCACAAACAAGTATGTATTTTCTCTTTTGTGTCAAAAATGTAGGGAGACGGTCGGGGGGGGATGGGGGGGGGGGGGGGGGGGGGGGGGGGGGGGGGGGGGGGCAGAATATCAGTATTTTCCCCTTTCACTAATTTAGAGTTCCGAATCATACGCTGAAGGCATTCACCACCTCCTGCTGTTAACCAGGTATCAGTACCTTCCCCTTTCACTAATTTAGAGTTCCAGAGCTTACATTGAAGGCATTTACAACTTTCTGCTGTCCGCCTGCTCTTCATGGGCTGACTGGCTGGCTGTCACCACGCTTTGCCGTGGAGAGTGTTGACTTATCGAGCTTGAGGCACACTTGCTGGGCAAAGGCTGTGTGCGGGTGACTGAGCGACTTCGCTAAACAGCCGACAAGAAGAAGCTGGCATACATACTTGTTTTCCTGAGAAGGCGGCGGCTCAGCTAGTGGTTAATGACGTGTGCAAGCAAACGGGACTCTAACAAAGGGGAATCGAGGAGGGGTTAGAAAAAAACCAGCAAGATACTCCTTCTCTCATCTCTACATATTTGCCGTGTGGAACGAACGGGCGCACACAGAAACAATACAGACACATACACCATTGAGCTGAATAGCAGTGCAATGGAGCTTTTTCGGGGTTTTTTAACAACAGAATCCATGCATTTCAATACGGTGGAATTACCTTTACTTTATGTTCACAAACCAAGAGCTTTGAAACTTTATCGCGTGGAGTCACCTTAGTAAACCTTTCGCGGCTGTGTCATTGGAGAAGGGACACTGCGTACGTTCTTGAGGTCGGTGATTGTGTGAAATGTGCGTTAAGATGTCGGGTGTGAACAACCGCGAGATACAAGTCATGTAAAGGCATTGTTGTTTATAGCCCAGTCGACTACAGGGGGCCACATCAGAGCTGTCACGTTGTCTGCATCGATTTGAAACATGTCTTGGGTGAAAGGGGAGGGGGGGGGGGGGGGGGGGGGGGGGGGGGCAGGGGGAAGACATACACATAGCCAGCTTCTTTTCCTTGAAGCTGGGTCCGTTTTAGGTCATATGAGCAATATTTGTGTTGTGTAAAAAACAAGAAAATCACCTGCGAAACATCCCTGAACACAAGTCTTCATGTGGTCTAATGTAAAGTGCTTGTGTCGAATATGATGTAAATCCCAACATACTAATGAGAACATGTTTTCACTGTGAGTGCATCAGTATATGGTATGCTTCATTGAGCCTACTCACGTTTCATAAAGATACGTCTTTGTGTAAAAAGAGTAGCATGTATTGCACTCAGCATCAAACTGGTTCTTTTCTGTTATCAGCAGCAGATGATAGAAGTTCTCCCAGGTTTGAACGGATCTGAAAAACAAGCTTATTATTATCCGTACGTGGGTTCAGGTCCTCTTGCCAGAGGTTCACGGTAGAATTAAGAACACTGGGTTTGAGATCTGTAGAAAGGATAGATGATCTCAATATGATTTTGCTGTGATATTTTTGGCATGATAATCAGGCACCTCGAAGTCTTGAATGGCAGCATGATCTGGAACATATCAAGAGCAATGTTGGAACCATCAGATTTCAGAGAGGTGTAAAATGTTTTTAGCTGGAGACTTCAGTGTGGTTAAGGTTACCAACAGCCGTGACTTCCGGAGCATAAAAGGGATCATAGAGGATTAATTGAGAAAGTCGTTATATTCGGAATGATAGTTTCAGTTTCATCAAGGAGGTGCCACTGCGAACGGGTACGGACTAGTCCATATATGCTACACCACATCCGCTAAGTTTTGAAACCGCACTGCGCATGAATTAAAGCTAATGGATAAATGAATTAATGACTGGATAAATGAATTAATGACTAAGATGAGAGAATTTTAAGAGGGCCTCATGGCTACGACTTAGTAGATGTCTGACCTACCATTAGCCCGACGTGCTGATCAGACCTGGCGACCTTGTGAACTAATAAATCATCTAGAATACCACGATCAGGGCTGTGAATTCAGAAGCGCAGATGGAGCTGTCGGAAAATGTTTTGAAAAAAAAAAATCTTGAGAAGAAACAGTAAAGCAGTAAGCAGCCGAAGCAACTGCTTCCTCAGACTTAGAACCATCGGTGAATATTCTTTGAAAAGATGGAAGTTTGGGGGCAAAGTTCGGCAAAGAGGATCTTAAACACCAGGAAGTTGGTGGAGTCCTTGCCAAAAGGAACGAGATCGATGCAGGTATGCGGTAGGGGGGAGGGGGGGGGGGGGGGGGGGAGACCACGGTGGTTTGTCTGGAATTTAGACAGATCACAATCAACTCCAGCAACATCACCAGGCAAGCCCTAACATG
>JADBJO010001510.1:355000-365000 GCA_016801955.1 Conus betulinus
GGGGGGGGGTGTGATTGCGCTAACTCTTGTGCGGCAAGAGTTGATCG
Organism: Conus betulinus; assembly: GCA_016801955.1. Taxonomy (NCBI): domain Eukaryota; kingdom Metazoa; phylum Mollusca; class Gastropoda; order Neogastropoda; family Conidae; genus Conus; species Conus betulinus. The sequence goes on from JADBJO010001510.1 coordinate 355,048, forward strand.
CTACTGGCGGCATCTGCATCTCTCTGAGTGTGTGTGTGTGTGTGTGTGTGTGTGTGTGTGTGTGTGTGTGTGATGGCCTAGCCTCCTCTTTCTCCTTTCTCTCTCTCTCTCTCTCTCTCTCTCTCTCGCTCTCTCGCTCTGGGCTGACAGCGCCGTGTCTTGAGAGAGAGTGTGTGTGTGTGAAAGAGAGGGAGGAGAGAGAGAGAGAGAGAGAGAGAGAGAGAGAGAGAGAGTAGACTGATGGCCAGAGACGGAGGAGAAGAAGAGGAAGAAGCCGTAGTTGTTCCCCCTTACTTTCTCAGACCGTGGATACATACATCTCCCTGACTGCGGTCCGGACGTGGGACAGAATGGCGCGGCCCGTCTGTAGATCGGACAACTACTGTGAGGATTCGCTCCATCGATGACTACTTGTGTGTTGTGCGGGGGCGGCGCGCGTGTTTGGGGGGATGATACCCTGTTAATACAAAGCACCTCTACTACCGTGCTCTCACCCTAAAGTCCAGTTCTGTCGGAGCTCTATTCTATGAGCCTGCGTGTGTGTGAGAGTGCTCGTCTGTGCGCGTACTTATCTTTATCACTGTGGTCCTGGTTTTTTTTTTGTTTTTGTTTTTTTTTTTGGGGGGGGCTCCGATTCCTGGATTTGTTTTTGTGACCAAAAGAAAACGTGTGACCAACACAAGACAAGTGTTACAACAGCGTGTGTGAGCGGGTAAAGTTTCTTGTTCGTTGTTGTGTTTTTGTTTGTTTTTTTTTTCTTTCTTGCTATAAGTCTGTGGAGAAGAGTGAATATGACAGCCCCGTGTTTGTGGAATAAAAATATTGAATGAGGGTCTGGCAGAAAGATATCAGGCAGTGAGTGGTGTGTGTTTATTGAGAGAGAGTTTGGACGAGGATTTGGATACCAGTTTTTTTTTTTTTCAGTTTAGGACAGAAATGGATAGCCATGAAAATAGGACGTGTCAAACAATTCGATTAAAACATCGAGTGCTGTGCATGAGATTGTGGTGCTGCGTTTGTATGCTCACTATTCGAAGATTTCATGTCTTGTGTGTACAAGTATTTTCTAAGAAGATGGTAAAAACTGTTCTGTACAGTTTCGGTAGAGGAGGAAGATGTTGGAAGTGAGTATTACCGAAAATCACCCCTTTGGTCGTGAAGGACTCTATACACGTGGTGTGTGAAAACAAGAGATTCTGATCAGAGCGGTGTCCACTTGAGTCCAAAGAGGATACCGGAAGTAGGGCCAAGTGTTGCCCCTTTGACTGGTCATCAGTGGCCAGCTATTCTCTTCTCTTCGGCTGTCTTCTTCTTCTTCTTCTTCTATCTCTTTCTCTTCTTCTTCTTATTCTTTTCTTCTGCGGCTTTTATTCAAACAAGCTTCTTTTCTTCTTTCTTTTTCTTCTTTTCTTCTTTCTTCTCTTCGTCTTCGTATTCTTCTTATCTTCTTCTTCTTCTTTTCGGTCTGTTTTCATCATCATCATCAGCATCATCATGCATCATCATCATATCAGAGGCTTCTTCTTGCTCTCTTCTCTTCTTCTTCTTCGTCTTCTTTCAAACAAGCTTTCCTCTCTCCGCCTCAGCCTCCGCTCCTTCGATCTTCTTTGCTTCTTCTTCTTGCGTTTCTGTCTGAGGAGCTAACGGAGATAATACTACTACGACTCTACTACTTTACGACGAATAAACGAGGCTACAACTTCTCTTCTTCTTCTTCTTCTTATTCGTCAATCAAAACAGCGGAGTTCTTTTTCTTATTCCTTTTCTCTTCTTCTCCTAATCCTCAGCCTCCTAAGCCTCCTCCTCCTACTCCCTCTTTTCTTCTTCTTTCTTCTTCTTCTTTTCTTCTTCTTCTTCTCCTCCTCTTCCTCCATCTCCATCTCATCTATCTTTTCCTCTGCTTCCAACTTATCTTCGTCCGGCTCCTCTTCTTTTGCCCCCCACAGCCTCCACTCCTCCTCCACCTCTTCCACCTCCTCTCCATCCTCTCCTTGCTCCTTTCCCTTTTCGTCTTCTTCTTATTCTTTCTTTCTTCTTTTTCTTCTTACAAAAAGAAACTGTGAGATTGTACGTCCATACAAAGCTGTTTCACTTCAGTCGCTACTTACACAGTCATTACTTTTTCGTAGGGCGCAGTTGTGGTTTCTGTACAATAAGCGTGACCGAGATGTGATCTTTCTATTTTGAGTGTACAGAAAAAAAATAACGACTGCTAACACAAAACAAGCTGTGAATTTATTTATGTTTAGATCGAATAGCGTTTTGTGCAGGTATCTTTAGCTTGAAAATGACGTGTGGGTGACTCGCCTCAGACGAGGTGTCAAACTGCACTGACACGTAGCGCTGGGAGACAAAACCTCTGGGATATACATTTCCCTTTGGGGGGGGGGGGGGGGGGGGGGGGGGAATGAAAAAGTGCGAAACCCTAACTTGAACGGGACGAGACGGGGGAAGTAGCAGACAACTTTGAGTGTGAGGCAACAACAACGACAAAAATATCCTGACGATGTTATTTTGAATTAATCAGGAGAGTGGTGTCGTCAGGGGGGCAGGTCAAGATCACTTGATTTTCTTCGTCAAGTAACTCTTTTAACTGCTTCTGTGAAGCGACAAGCGGCTTAGCGTTACATTTTGTGGTGTTGACTTTACAACGTGTTATGTTACACTGTGCGGTCTTGGCTGGCTTCAGACGAAGCGTGAGTATTTGCTTATGATTTGGATCGGTGTGCTGACTTGGAAGTGACGCGTGGTCCAGACGTTTCGCCCTCGTCGTGCGCTGTTTCCAGGATGTGATTCAGGGAGCGAAACTGTGATGGAATTGTATGGAGGATGGAGGATTGACCCAGCAAACCCTGTGTCTTCTTGCATTGCTCTTCAAGTTGAAAAAAAAAAATATATATATATATATATATTTATATATAAATACAATACACGTAGACTGTTTCAGAACCTCGTTGAGCGTCAAATGCAAAAGGAAGCGGTTGATGATAAGGTGTTCGCCCACAAATACAGCGTATTGGGAAGTTTGTAGATTTTTTTTTCTTCTACGTTTATCAACTGTGTGGAGTTGTATGGGAAGCACAATTTACCATTAACCTGAGCAACCCTGTTGTGTATTTTTAGGGAGCAAGTTACAGCGAGTCGTATTTTGTTAATGTTTTAATTTTTTGAACTGTACCCATGACACAGCCACTGAGAAATGAATGGACATGTCTTGCAGCTGCATATGGGTGTCGCTAAGACAAAGGTAGCAGCATCAGATCACTGAACCCAGGCACTACGGTGGCAGTTTAGATCAACAAAAACGTTCACTTGATAACAGGTTAAAAATGGAGCTCTATTTTTTTTTTCAAAAAGAGATACAAGTAATTTACGCATCGGCTCATTTTGTCTTTTTCTCCCCCTTTTTTTTAATAAAAAGATGGTCAGACTCCCGTGTTACTGTAAAAAGTCTACCTTTTCGTTCCATCAAATCCGATTTTACGATAGTCACAGAGTTCATCGCACAATAGGTCTGATTTAACATGACAATCTACAATTCCTGGAGTAAAAAAACACCTGTGAATATTTTTAGAGGGAAGCGTAAAGCGACTGCGGGTGATTTACATAATAAAAAGGAATTCCATATAGCCGCTGTGAGTTATTAAAAGCGACAGAATGCGCAGGCCTCGTTTATGAAAACCGACGAGAAGCACGTGCAGTTCCGAATGAACAAGTTTAAATCATCTAGAAGCTCTGATTTCTTCAAGACGGAGGCAGCTACCAGCCAAAAGTAGCCCGCAGAGCGACAGTGCAACCTGAGCGGTGATTGTCGCTCGGAGTGTTGTGAAGCAGTGCTGCTGAAGGGAAAACAAAACAAAACAAACCCACTTGCTACTACAGGAGTGCAGCCGATGTTCACCATGATTGTCTCTATCCGTTCCCGCGCTTCAGTGTCATGGCCCAGCGACGTCACTCCTGGGTCTGGTGAGTGGAGTGCTTTCCCCTGGCGCAGCCCCCCTCCCTCTTGCACCCCGTCCTCCCTCCCCGCCTCTCACCGGTCCTCTCTCCTTGCCGTCTTATTACCGTCTTGTTTTATGTGTTTCTTTCTTTCTGTATTTTATTATTATTATTATATTATTATTCATTGCTGTGTTTGTTTAGCTAGTTCGTTTGTTGGTTAGCTAGTTAATTAGTAGGTTACTTAGTTAGCTAATTATTCATTTGTTTGTGTGTGTTTCCTCATATATTCATTTTTTTAAAAAAATTTTATTATGTATTTAGTTAGTTAGTTATCTATTTATTTTTTACATAATATATTGTTTTTTCGTTTTCAGTTTGTCTCCTCGACTTCCTTTTTCTTGATCACTTAGTCTTTCTGTCTATTTTTCTCTTCTCTTTATGTGTCTGCATCCGGTCTTTGTCTGTCTCTGTCTCTCTCTGTCTGTCTGTCTGTCTGTCTGTCTCTCTCTCTCTCTCTCTCTCTCTCTCTCTCTCTCTCTCTCTCTCTCTCTCTCTCTCTTCCTCTGTCTCCTATTCATCCCTCTGAAACCCTTTTCATTCTTATACAGTTTGTTTTTTGTTTGTTTTTTATATATGTTAAAAGAGTTAGATACTCACTTCAGACGTTTTCTCTTGGGGCGAGAAATGGATATAAAAATAAAGTATGAAGGGATGCTTATCTATGACCATCGTTGAGTTTCGGGTGACCCCGTCCCCCCCCCCCCCCCTCTCTCTCTCTCCCTTCTCTCTCTCGCTCTCTCTCTCTCTCTCTCTCTCTCTCACACCCACACTCACACACACACACACACTTCATTCACACACACACCCACACACACACACACACACACACACACACACACACACACACACACACACACCACACAAAACACACACACACACACACACACACCACACACACACACACACACACGCACCACACACAACAAACACACGCACACACATACACACATATATATATAACACATATATATATATACATACACATTATATAACCCACACCACACAATGACATACACACACATTATCGATGCATATGCCATAGAATATGTCAGTAATATATTCATTATGTCTTTAAACGTCGAGAAGAACAACTGTCTGTATTCAGTCTACTAGTACACGTAATCGTAATCAAGTTGCTAATGGAAAAATGACTATCTGTCCAGGTTTATGCGCGCTCGCGTTCGGGTGCAAATGTGTTTATTATGTCAGTGTGCGCGCGCAACGCATGTGTGTGTGTGTGGTGTGCGCGCGCGCGGCGGTGGTGCGTGCGTGCGTGCGGGTGCGTGCCGTGCGCGCGTGAGTGGTGTGTGTGTGTGTGTGGTGTGTGTGTGTGTGAGAGAGAAGAGAGAGAGAGAGAGAGAGAGAGAGAGAGAGGAGAGAAGAGATGAAGGAAATTCTCTTCCTTGATGAGAGAAAAGAATAAGCACATGATATGCTTTTCGCGCATCTTGCACTCAGAAAAGAAAAAGAACAAACGAGTGAAAAAAAGGTGAATTAAACACAAACAAAGAAACACAGTAACCTTTATGGGGGTTTAGACCGTAAGTTACAACCTTAAGATTTACGCAAAAGTCGTTTGCGAAAATCATTTCAGTAAAAGAACAAGCTAACGCCAGTACAATGAGTTGAAAAATGAAAGAAGAACTGGACGGTGAGAGAGGAGAGGGAGAGGGTGAGGTCGGGGGGGGGGGGGGGGGGGGGGGGGGGGGGGGCGGAAAGAAGAGATTTCAAATAAGAGAGGGGACAGTTAGAAATACCGAGCGACCAGCAAAGATCCCTGTCCTCCACACACCCCATCCTCATCCCCACCTCTCCCATCGATAGAAGGAATTACGGGGAAGACAACAAAATAATACATTGTCGGGTTGAATAAAAAAAAATATAATAATGGAGAGATGGGGGTACACAGAGAGGAGAGGGGAGAGGGAGGAGAAAGAGAGAGAAACAGAGAGGGGTACAGAGAGAGAACACGAGAGAGAGGAGAGAAGAGGGGGGAGGGGGGACATAGAGAGGCGGAAGGGACATGATGAAGAGAGAGAGCGGAGAGAGAGAGAGAGAGAGAGAGAGAGAGAGAGAGAGAGAGCTTTCGATCGATGTCAAAATCGTGCTGTATCGCTGCCATCCTGATTGCAGTGTCTTGAATTTTATTGTGGAAATCAGGGAAGGGGGGCCATGACAAGCACATAAAGTGCCTTCGACGTTATTAAAGGTTAGAGCCGCCATTAATTGGGTTTGTCACCAAAGTGGACGATTGACGTCAAAAGGGGGCTTAATATCGGGCCAAAAGTGACTCGCTCTGTGTGTGGTGTGTGTTTGTGTGTGTGTGTGTGTGAGTGTGGGAGAGAGGAGAGAGAGAGAGAGAGGAGAGAGAGGAGAGAGTTGAGGAGTGCGCGAGTGTGTTTTGTTGTCGTTCGTTAACAGAGGAAGCGAAGCACCCTGCGAGATAACTTGCATAATCTAACCCCCCCCCCCCCTACCCCCCCCCCCCCCCCCCCCCACCTCCTCCAGAAATAAATCTCTCCCCCATGTCACAATTTCGTAATATTTCCCCCTTTTTTTTGCTGCTTTTTTTCAACCCCCTCATTTTTCTGTCCCTTTCTATCACTGTGCAGTAGCTCTGAATTACCGCAAGAGTAGAAAATAGCAACAGGTTTTTTTTGCCCTTTAAAAAAAAAAACGTTTCAAACGGAAGTGAGATATCTGACAGAGAAAATTGACAGCTAGCTAGTGCCCCGGAAACCTACGTCACCTGGCGGCGTTTTTTTGTTTTTGTTTTTGTTTTGTGGTTTGTTTTTGTTTTGCTGTTTTGGCTTTTTTTTTTTTTTTTTTTTTTTTTTTTTTTGTTCATTGAACCACTTACATACAGTAACGGGGATTGGGCCGCTGCGCCGACCCTGGCTGTGTCAATTATTCGTCGTCGATTTGTCTTTTGATTCGCTTGGTTGAGGGATGAGAGGTTAGGGTGAGGAGAGGAGAGAGGGGGGGGAGGGAGGGAGCGAGAGGAGGGGGAGGGAGTAAGAGTAAGAGAGGAGGAGAGATAAGAGAGAGAGATAGGGGGGCGGGCGTAGGAGAGGAGAGCAGACAGAGATAGAAAGACCGACGAGATAGAAAGGACAGAGAGAAAGAGATGGAACAAAGATAACAGATACAACGAACGAGAGATAAAGAACAGAACAGAGCAGGAGAGAGAGAGAGACAGAGAGAGAGAGAGTGAGATGAGAGAGAGATAGGAGAGGGGGAGGGAGAGGAGAGAGAGAGAATGGGTAAAAACATCGGGGCATTGCAATTTACGGAGCAGAAGATTTTGAATGTTATACCCGTATATTTTCTTACTGTCATCGTATTGATCAAATCATAGTGATGTAACAATATGGTCACAACACAACAACAAACAAGGTTGATGATGATAGTAATAACAACAATAATAATACTGATGATAGACGTCGTAGTAGTTTTAGTAGCAGTAGAGTAGTAATGAGCAGCAGCAGCAGCAGTCAGTAGTAGTAGTAGTAGTATACGCAGCAGCAGCAGTTTGTGTAGCAAGCAGCAGTAATTAGTGCTGCTGTTGTTGTTCCTGTTGTTATTATCAAAGAAAGCGAATCAATCTCACACATCATCAACATCAATCATCATCTCATCATCATCAATCATCATCATCGCATCATCGCCCACCTTCATTATCATCATCATCATGATTGCTGTTGCCATAGTTTAAGTTCACATGGGTTCATTGCTATTTAAGACTATAATTACCCGAACCTCCTCTCTCTCTCTCTCTCGCCTCCTCTCAGCCGCCCTCTCTCTCTCTCCTCTCTATCTCTCTCTCTCCTCTCTCTCCCCCTAGCTCTAGCAAATTCTCACTGACATCCGACCATCCCCGCACACGAAAGACCAATCCCCTGAACCATTCATCACATTCCCCGACGCGCACGGGTTCTTCTGAAGAAAGCAAGCTGACGATAAGTGCAATCAAACAGCCAAAAAAACAAAAAAAAAAAAAAGAAAAAAAAAAAAGAAAAGACGTTCAAGCATTCGAGAGTTTAGCCAGACTTTGCAGGCGAGGCTCTACATAGCAGTCTCGATCGGCCTTGTATGGACTTTTTGGGCTCGAAAAACAAGAGACTATTTCTATTGCGACAGTGTGCGAGTTCTTCTGAGGGTATTTTTTTAACGCGAGATATAGGAGCACACTAGCTTCATAAGCCGATAATTATTGTTTTCAAAAAGAACCCCAAAGCCATAATCCCTTCAGGAAAAAAAAAGGGGATTTGGCTGCTATCCAGACAATTACAACTGTCGTCCCTGGCATATAGTCATTTTCATCACTTAACCGTTTATCCTGAAGATGAAAATCGCAATGCCCTTGTTTCTTAAGGAAAACGTTATTTAATTGATGTCTCCTGGCATTATAACTGTATTCCCTATTTTCGCTTGAGAAAATAGTTAATTATTCTTAAGTGAAAACCCGGAAAATATTTGTTGTTGTTAAAACAGTGATGTTGCTTGGGATGAACTATTTCCCTTTACCGTCTCCATTTTTGCTTGCCTTGGTCAAACAGAACTGTTTTACGACGTTTTCCGCGTGATAATACTTATATTCCGCTAGAAAACAAAGGACAACAATAATATTATTATCCCAATCAAAATAAGCAAAAGCAGTTGTGGGACCCTCAAACGGGGCAAACAGTTCTGTGCTTCATAAAACATGGTAAAGTAGTTCTCCCAGTAAAAGAAAATGTTGTGATCCTAGGTAACGTTGTCATCGTTTCGCTACTTTTCCGCTACAGTAATGGCTGCTTGCCTTTAGGACGCTATTAAGCTACCTAACAGAGGGGAGTTATGAGACTCTTCCGTGGGGTTCATGTCGGAGGCACAACAACAAAAATCACCAGACTCCTCGCCCATCCTGTTTAACGTGTTTTTTTTCCAGAGGAGAACGAGGCGGGGGGTGGGGTGACTGAGGAGTGAGGAGAGGAGAGACAGACCCAGACAAACAGAGGGAGAAGACAGACAAGACAAGACAGAGAGGGTGAGAGCGAGGGAAGAGAAGAGAGAGGGGAAGTAGACGAAAGTAGAGAGAAGGAGAGCGAGGGGAGACCGACAGACAGAGATGGAGAGAAAAGCTAACGAGCAAAGAAGAAGGAGAGAGAAAGAGAGTAGAGAGAGAGAGAAGAGAGAGAGTAGAGAGAGAGAGAGATAAAAACAACAGACAGAAACAATAGAAGAACGGGGAGAGAAACGCATGGGGAGTGTTGTGTGTGTGGGGGGGGGGGGGGGGGGGGAGAGTAGGGTGGGGGGGCTGTCGACGTTCATCACATTCGGGGTCGATTGATCCTCTAACTACTCCTGAGTCCACGGTTTTTCTAGAAGATGCTTTCCAGGTAGGTGGCTGGCAAGAGTGGCGTCGAGTTAGTGTCCTCATCACACCTGTCATTGTTGATGGCCCGCCTTTGAGTATCTTTTTTTTTTTATCATCTGACTTCTTCTTCCCCTGTCTCTCCCTTTGTTACTGTGGTCTGCCGGCTGTCATGTCTGTCTGTCTTCTCTCTCTCCTCTCTCCTTCTCTCTCTCTTTCTGTCGTCTGTCTCGGTGCTTCTGTCTGTCCCTTCTCTCTCTCTCCTCCCTCTTCTCTCTCTCTCTCCTCTTCTCTTCTCGTTTCTCTCTTCTTCTCTCCTTTCAAAATCCATCTGTCTTCTCTAGTTACTATGCTGTTCCCTCCCCCCCCTTTTATATACTACGGGGTCTATCTCTTTTCCCATCTCTGCCGATGAACTGCTGTCTGTCTGTCGGTCCTGTGTCTGTCCCTCTCTGTTTGTTTGCCTACCCGTCCTGTCTGTCTGCTCTTTGTTTTGGCCTATACGTCTGTCGTCTCTCTTTTGTCCTGCCCACTCTCCTCTCTCTCCAACATCTCTCTCTCTCGCGCTCTCTCCGTCCTCCTCCTCTCTCTCCCT
>JADBJO010001510.1:375000-380000 GCA_016801955.1 Conus betulinus
CCCCCCCCCCCCCCCCCCCCCCCGCCACGCCTACCAACTCAGCCCCTTCTCCTTTACACGAAAAAAAACGCGCGTGCACGCACGCACACATGCACGCGCAGCGCGCGCGCACGCACGCTCAGACACACACACACACGCACACACACACACACACCACACACACACAAGCACACACGCTTGCACGGGATGAAATGCGCGCGCAAGTGCGCATGCATGCAAGTACGAACGAACGCACGCACGCACGCAAACACATACACACACACGCACGCACGCATGCGCGCGCGCGCACACACACACACACACACACACACACACACACACACACACACCACACACACACACACCACACACACACGCACACACACGCACACACACACACACACTCAAGTCGCTTTGGAGCAACGGTCATTGGGTCACTTTTCTCTTCGTATATCCAGGTCATTTCCACTACGGCCTTCCACTCGTACAAATTCACCTTTCAAAGTTGGAAACCTTTGATCTCTTTAGCAGGACATATCAAGAGTTTGACAAACATTAAAAAAAAAATAAATAAATAGTTGAGTCTTTTCCGATCAAGCCGTAACGATGCAACAAAGTGGGCATTGTACGTGTAAAGAAGAAATAAACAAGCGAGACAACAGCCAACCAAAATCTTGGCTGGCATTGCGTTACTTGTCTTGGAGTCGATGCCAGCTGAGTGTGTACGAACGACTTGGCCGCATGCTCGACGCGAGTCAGATCAAGCCACCGATGTAGCTCCTCGCGCGATTTCAGTGATTATTTAATCAACATGTCCACACCAGACACTTTTGGACTGAGGTCAGCGAAAAAGAGACTTCGGTGAAGACGGAAGACGTTTTCTATTGTAGTCCGTCTGCTCCGCTATGTCCAATCAACATCATGCTGTGTGGGTGGGGTGGTGTGCGCGCGCGCGCGCGCGCGCGCGCGTGTGTGGTGTGTGTGTGTGTGGTGTGTGTGTGTGTGTGTTGTGTGGTGTGTGTGTGTGTGTGTGTGATATCTTCCTTTGTTTTCCACAACACGCAAGCCCTATAAATCTAAGCGTAGTCTCTAGCAAAACCACTGACGGGAATACCCCTGGGGGCACAATGATAAACAATCCTATGCCTTTGCTACTTAAATCAAAAATTTCACTATTTTTTTCAGTGTTACTTATCTAATTGATTAATGTGAACATCGGAAGTATTCAGGCAGCCCCCCCAATTGATTGTTACGCGCGGCGTGTGGTGTGTGTGTGTGTGTGCGTGCGTTGTGTTGTGCGTCACATTTTTCTGTCAACTCACGGTCCTAGGTTTGAACAGGTATATGTGAAAGCAATGTGTCGTATGTTTTAATTAAATTCAGACGATTTTTCCCGCCGCAGCCCCGCACCGGCAATCCACAGGGAGCAGTCAATGTCAAGTCGTCAAGAGGCAACCCACCGGAGGAGACACTGCACTGCTGCCGAGTCACTTCGGTGGTGTGTTCAGTGGCGCCTGTTTTCTGATCTAACATACGCAGGACACCCACCTACTAAGCCCCCCTACTGACGACAATAATTGCTTAGTCGCGGAGCCGGCGTGAGTGAGCTCTCCCTCCGGAGAGCGCCACCACGTCCGTCCAACGACAGCCCCCATGGACTCGCCGATACCGGTGACCCCGACGGAACCAAACCAAGGCCACAGACGTGGAGAGGACATCGAAAACTGAGGTCACCATGAGAGCAGGGCATGAAGGGCCACAGAATTTGAGACCTTTTTTTTTTTATGCTGATCGATGAGAATGAGATGATGATTGAAGATGATGTACGGATTTCCATTGCAGCGAAATCCGAAAACTTTTATTCGATCAAAATGATTGAGATTTTTGGTGCGGAGCCTTATTCCTCCATTTGTCCTTGAGAGAGAGAGAGAAGAGCAGACAGACAGAAAGACAGACAGACGACAGAAAGCCAGAATCAGTCAATCTTTCCCTTCCACAGACCCAAACAAGTGCCTGTCCACTCCTCCTCCCCCGTCCCCCCCCTCCCCCTCTCCCTCTCTCTCTCTCTGTCTTTCTCGTGTCTTACTCTTGCTCTCGTCTCACTCTCTGTCTGTCTGTTCTGCTCTGTGTCTGTCTGTCTCTCTCTCTCATCCTCTCCCTCCTCCCTCCCTCCCTCCCTCTCCCTCTCTCTCCCTCCTCTCTCATCCTCTCTGTCTCTCTCCTCTCTCTGTCTCGTCTCCTCACTCTCTCCTCTCTCTCTCTCTCTTCCTCTCTCTCTGGATCCCCTCAACCACTCCGGATGTCGATCTAGTGTCTCTCTCTCCTCTTCTTCCTCTCTATGCCTGGATCATCCCACCTGATGACATTTCGATTAGTTTTGTCCTGTCTGTGTATATGGATTTCGCTTTCTTTTCTGCGAGTCGTGGAGAGAAGGTGGTGGGGTGGGACGCAGTCGGGGGATGTTTTGTCCTTTGGTCATGGTTGTGGGATATTAGGTGTCAGAGTGCTGTGTAATATGGATTTCGCGCGACTTGTATGTGGAGTGTGTGATCCTCTCAATTCTCTCGCGTTTGTATGCGTCTCTGGACCAAAAAAACGGTTAGTCCTAAAAAAGCTCATTGGTCTCCATCTCTCCTCTCTTTCATGTCTCTCTTTCACTGTCTCCTCCTCTGTCTCTGTCTCTCTTCAGTCCTCTGTCTCCGTCTGTCTGTCTGTCCGTCTGTCTGTCCTCTCTCTCTCTCTCTCACCTCTCCTCTCTCTCTCTCTCTCTCATTGTCTCTCTCTCACTGTCTCCTCTCTGTCTCTGTCTCTCTGTCCGTCCTCTTTCCGCGCAGTCTTCTGTCTATCTGTCCTGTCTGTGTCCTGTCTGTTTCTCCCTCTCCTCTCGATGTCTCTCCTCTCGCCTCGTCTCATTCTCTCCCTCTCCTCTCCATTCTCTCTCTCTCTCTCTCTGTTATCGTTTTTGTGCGCGCGCGCGTGTGTGTATGTGTATGTAGGGGCTGAGGGGAGGGGGGATTGGGGCGAAGGTAAATGAAGATCTTTTCTTGTCACAGGTGAGTTGTGTGGGTTGACGATTGCGATTGCGGGCCTTTCCCCAGAAATCCATTGATTTTGTTAGTTAGTCAGCTTTCCCCTCCATGCCATGTACAGGCACATTCCTTTACCACAAATCATCTATTGACGTCACGGGAGACGGATTTCATCCGACGGCTAGGTAATGAACAAGTGTTCACATGCATACATGAGACCCACCCCCAAACCTTCCCACGCAAGCAAATGCGCATTACGCACGCACGCACGCACGCGCACACACACACACACACACACACACACACCCACACACACCACACACACCCACCGCGCGCGCGCGCATGCATGCACGCACGCACACGCACGCACAAACACATACAACTCAAGAGAAAGATGGAGAAGAGATGGGTGGCTGGCTGGATGAATGGATTGATCATTAGATTTATAGGGATAGATCGACTGATTGATAAATCAATAGATGGATAAGTAGATAGATAGGTAGATAGATATGTAGATAGAGAGATAGCTAGGTAAGTAGACGCCTAAATCGATGGATAGATAGATAGACAGATAGCTGTGTGCGTGCGCGCGCGTGAGTGTGTGCGTGTACGCGTGTGAGCTTGCATGTGTGTGTGTGTGTGCGCGCGCGCGCGCGCGTGCGCGCGCTCGCGCACGTACAAACCTGCACGCGAGCGTGTGTAAGTGTATATACGGTTGTATCCATGACAATATTGACTGCTGCATCTGTACGCTGTCAGCCGAGAAAGCGCTCTTCATGGTCAGATGATCCACACTGCAGCAGACAGACTGAGATGAAACTGTATAAGCGTGTGCTCGTTGCACCGTCCACGTGATGTCCGGTCATGCTCGTGGAAAGCAGCATGCTCCAGATAAGGAGTTTCTTCCAGTGAAGGAGCAAACAGGCCTCAGTCCTGGCGCCAGCACATTTCCCTCTGGCATTGTTCCGCATGACGACCCATGCGCGCGCTGTCTTGAGATGGCGACGCCCAGAGCACGTGTAATCGGAGACAACAATGAATTCGAACTGTTTCATCTTCGGTAAGTTTGGTGGAGAAACTGTTGAAATGAAAGCAGGCGTATTCATGGTTTTCTCTTTGGTTTTTTCCGGTGGACCACACAGAATTATGTCTCGGTGTCTGTGTTTGTGCATATCTATCTATTTATCTACATACACACATACAAAGTTCATACATACGTACATACATACACAACTGCAAACATAGCCACATAGATACACGTATACATTTACATACATGCATGTGTACATATATGCATACATTCATACATAATTACATGCGTACATTCAAACGTCGATACAGAAAGAGAGAGAGAGATGCCGGACAGATAGATGGATGGATGGATCGATTGATCAATGCACTTAGATGGATAGATCGACCAGTCAATCGTTATCGAAAGGTAGAGATAGGCATAGATATAGATACATAGGTAGATAGAGATTAAGATAAGCATGCATACATAGATAGATAGATAGACAGACAGATAGGTAGACAGGCAGACAGATAGACTGATAATAAGCGTGTCCTCTCTCTCTCTCTCTCTCTCTCTCTCTCTCTCTCTCTCTCTCTCTCTCTCTCTCTGTGCTGTGTGTGTGTGTGTGTGCGCGCGCGCGCAAGTGCGCGCATGTGTGTATGTACGGTTTTATCCATGACAGTATTGACTACTGCCATCTTCAAGCTGTCAGCCAAGAAAGCACCCTTTGTGGTCGGCTGGGCCCTACAAAAACAGAAGAAAAAAAAAACTGACATGAAACTAGATAAGCTTCTGCTCGTAGCACCGTCCACGTGATGTTAGGTCATACTCGTGGAATCCCAGCATGCTCCAAATAAGGAGTTTCTTCCAGTGAAGGAGGCATGTAGGTCTCAGTGCTGGCGCCAGCACATTTCCCTCTGGCATTGTTCCGCATGACGACCCATGCACGCGCTGTCTTAAGACGGCGACGCCCAGAGCAC
>JADBJO010001510.1:397500-407500 GCA_016801955.1 Conus betulinus
ATTATCATTGTTGTTATTATTATTGTTGTTATCATTATTATCATCATTATCATTATAACCATCATTACAATTATTCTGATAATAATATAATAATTATTATTATTATTATTATTATTGTTATAGTTGTTATTCTTGTTGTTGTTGTTGCTGCTGCTGCTGTTCTGTTTTGTCGTCATTGTTTGTGAGCTGTTTTCATCGTTTCAGACACGACAGGATGGTCAGACAGGGGTGGGGGCTGATAGGTTCTTTCCAGTATAGTCTACTTGAACAGAATATTGTATTCGTGATGTGGCCTGCGCAATGCCTGTCTGTGTGGGTGTCGATTCAGACTGTTCACTTCAGGCTTTTAAAAATCAAGCGAACCAATCCATGTTTTGTTTTCATGGTGTTCACGTGCTGATGCTTTGCGTTTTATGTTCGTGAGATATGAAGGCTTCTGAATGAATCCGACAGACATTTGGAGAGGTGAATTAACTGGAATGACTGAATGTCTCTGGTGTCAAACGTTTGCTCTGCGTTCTTTTTTTTTTCTTTTTTTTTTCAACCTCAATTTTTTTCCCCACTTTTTCGTGTGTGTTTTTTTTCTTCTGTAGGTTTTCTTACCATTTTTCTTAATTTACTTTTTAGTAGATGGTGTCCTCCATCCTCCTGTTTGTTTTCCCACCGTCTTGTTTTTTTTTCAGATAGAAATCAACTCATGCTCACCATGCAACGTCTGTGTGTAGTTTACAGGTGGACAGTCGCATGCTTTCTTTTAATGTTTTAACGTTTCATACAAAGCGTGTGGATTTATTCGGGCACTAAGGTATGGTATGCTGATACTTTCATTTCTGGTATGTTTACAACACATTCTGCATCCCTGTATAGACGCCACTGAGAAGGTCTTGAATTCTAACGTCAGGGGCAATCCAGAATCTCTTAAGAAAAACAAATGAAACAAAAAAATAAACAAACAAAACTTGCCCAGGTTTGTGTGTGTGGTCCGCCGCTCCCAAAATTGTGCTAACAACCACAACAGCAGGCGCCGTAACTCGACAACGAACCAATCATGGCATAACTCCATGCTTTTCCAAGACAAAGAAGGTGTGTGTGTGTGTGTGTGTGTGTGTGTGTGTGTGTGTGTGTGTGTGTGTGGGGGGGGGGGGGGGCACTAACAATACAACACACCCCCAGCGCTCCGTACATTCTTCTGTTTGAAATGAACAAGCGCTTGAATCGCGAGTCCAGCTAGAAACTGATCCTGAATGACGTTTGCGGGTGAAACAGGCAGTCTGTAGTTGTCTTGCCAGTAAACAAACAGCACAGACTGCCATGAATTGGGGCGGGATTTCTGCGGCGCCAGAAGGTAGGATGGATAGGTGTGTTGATTACATCCCGTGAAGACAGTTTCGCTTGACAAGGGGTGTCTGCAAAAGGAGACTGGGGAGTAAGGAGCCAGTGTGCGGGTAGCGGTGATCTTGTTTTTCCCCTTCACTGAACTGGGGTCGTCTTTGGGTTTTTTTTTTTCCTGGTTTCGTTGTCGTTGATGTTGGTGATGGTGATGGGAACAAGGGGAAGTTGGATGAGAAAAGGAAACGATGAAAACGATGTGGCGGTAGAGCGGGGGGGGGGGGGGGGGGTTTTTTTTTTTTTCATCTTTCATATTTGTTATTCTTTGTTTCTTTCTCTTTTAAGTCATTTTTTCTCTTCCTCTTCTTTGTTTTTCCTTCGGATTTTCTTGTTTCTTCTTTTACTTTCTTGTTGTTGTTGTTGTTGTTGTTGTTGTTGTTCTTCTTCTTCTTCTTCTTCTTCTTCTTCTTCTCTTTCTTCTTCTTCTTCTTCTTCTTCTTCTTCTTTTTCATCATCATCATCATCATCATTATCATCATCATCATCATTATCACCTTCTTCTTCTTCTCCTCCTCCTCCTCCTTGTTCTCTCTTTTTTGTCCTCCTCTTCCTGCTCTTCTCCACCTCCACCCTCCGTCTCCTCCTCCTCCTCCTTCCTTCCTCCTCCTCCTCCTCTTCCTCCTCCTCCTCCTTCTTTCTTCTTCCTCCTTCCTTTCTTCCTTCCTTCCTTCTTGGAAGAAAGACAGTCAGAGAGGCAGTCCTAACTTAAGCATAAGGGAACATCCTTGTTACAGCCCCATCCTTGTAAATGAGAAAAAGATGCTGCGAAGGAATTGCGCCACTACTAAATGATTCACTCATGCCCTGTGACAAGAAAACACAAATGAAGTACACTATGATGCCAGAAAACCCAGGCTACCGTGAAAAAGTGATTTCTGCCTCACAGCTGTGGGCATCGAAGAAAGTGCTGCAGTTACAGTGAGGTGAACATGGGCATGTGTGCACAGCGAAGGGGTAAATTACGCGATAGGACATTACGCAGATGATGTACTGTTGCCATGTTTTAACATTCCATGAGCTAGAGGTATCTGAGTTTGATATCTGGCTGGCTTCTTTTTGCTTAAAGCAGGGGGGGTTTTGTCTTTCTTTCTTTTCTTTCTTTCTTTCTTTCTTTCTTTTTTTTTCTTCCCTTCTTTCTTTTTGTTTCTCTCACTGTGTCTGTCTCTGCCTGTCTGTCTGTCTGCCTGTGTGTGTGTGTGTGTGTGTGTGTGTGTGTGTGTGTGTGTGTGTGTGTGTGTGTGTGTGTGTGTGACTGTCTGTCTTTGTCTTTTTCTTTTTTATTATTATATATTTCTTTCTGTCTTTTTTCTTCTTGTCCTTCTTATCATTCTTATGGTTGTCTTGTTCCTTTGTTTCTGCCGGGTGCTGGTCGTGTTCTTTTAGTAATCTTTTTTTTCTTTGCATGCTTTCATCCTCCCTTCTTTCGTTTTTTTCCATTTATTAAGTCTTTCTTTTTTCTTCTTTTTCTTCTTATGTTTTTAATCTTCTTCTTCTTCCTAAAAATAAGTTAAAAAGAACCCAAAATTCAGTTACTAATGATCGTTCTCAAGGCAGTGTTTAGAATATAAATACGTGTGAAGGCGATCAGTGACCGACATATGAAGGTATGGTTTCCAGTGATAATGTTAACTTCTAGTGCACTGTGTATATATATGTGTAGGTATGTAAGAATGTGCATTAATGGATGTGTTTCTGTATGTCTTTATGATAACGTATTCGTATTTCGATGTATGCAGTTGTGTGTGTGTGTGTGTGTGTGCGTGTGTGTGTGTGTGTGTGTGTGTGTCTGTGTGTGTGTGCGTGTGTGTGTGTACGCGCGCGCGTGTATGCGTCCGTGTATGTATGTATGTGTGTGTGTGTGTGTGTGTGTGTGTGTGTGTGTGTCTGTGACTGTGTCTATTCGAGAGTGACTCTGCGTCTGTCCTGGTATACATGTCCGTGTGTGTGCGTTAAGAAAACGATTGTTACCGTATTTTCAAAATCTTTAATAGAATTGATGATTCATGTTTTAGCATTTACCTTCTTTATGGGTGTTCTTTCTTTCCATCTGTGTGTGTTTCATCAGTCGGCAGAATTGTAAAGAAACATTTTGAAGTGTCTTATTTCTAACTCATTAAAGATTTAACCAATCAGCCAATCAGTTCTTATTTCTAACTCATTAAAGATTTAACCAGTCAGCCAATCAGTCCATTAATCGACCAAACAATCAAGAACAACGATCAATCAAATCATTCAATCAGTCAGCCTTCTTTTTCTTCTTCCAGTCTTCCTCTCTTCCTTCCTTCCTCTTTCCTCCTCTGCTGCCGTTGCATAGTTCGCTCTTTCCCTTTCTTATTCTTATCCATTTCTCCTTTTTTGCTTCAAGAGAGAGAGAGCGGACAAAGGGAGGGAACAGAGGGGCTAGCGCAGTGAGGAGGAGGGGGGAGCAATGAGCGAGGGTAGCGAGACGGGGACAGAGAAGGGCGAAGAAAGAGTAAGACAATGCCAGAGAGGGGAAAAAAAAAAGAAGAAGAGCCAGACAGACAGGCAGACAGAGGAGGAGAAAGAGCGGGGAGGAGGAGGAGGAAGAGGAGAGACAGACGGACAGACAGAGACAATGAGGACAGAGAGAGAGAGAGAGGCGCACAGAGTATCGCATGTAGACCTATTTGCCAAGGTAAAAAAAAAGCAGCACCATTGTGCCAGAGAAGCCAGAGTACCGTGAAACCTGATTTCATGCTTTTAGATAGGTGGGGGGGGTGGGGGGGGGGGGGGGGGGGGGGGGGGGGGGGTTCATTAAGCGCTGCAGTTACTGTGACGTCAGCAAGGGGGTGTTGCGTGCAGGAGATAGGGGTGGATTATGTAGTGTGTGTGTGTGGTGTGTGTGTGTGTGTGTGTGTGTGGTGTGTGTGTGTGCAGTTAATCTTGTTTGAACCGTAAGTGATCTACTGATATCTCGTTTTTTGCTGGTTAATAGTTGGGAATTTTGCATGATGTTTTCCCCTCCCTTCCTCCTTCGCTCTCTCTCTCTCTCTCTCTCTCTCTCTCTCTCTCTCTCTCTCTCTCTCTCTCTCTCTCTCTCTCTCTCTTCTTTTACTTTCCATCCTACGTATTTTTTATCTTCTGCTTTTCTTTTCTTTGTCTTCATCTTTAGTGATATTTTTCCCTTTCCCGTTTCTCCTCCTCCTCCTCCTCCTCCTCCTTCTCCTCCTCCTCCTCCCTTTTCTTCTTCTTCTTCTCTTCCTCCTCCTCTTCTTCCTTCTCCTCTTTCTCCTCCTCCTCCTCCTCCTCCTTCTTCTTCTGCCTCTCTCTCTTCCTGCCTTTCTCTTTCTTCCTTTCTATCGGTTCTCAGTCTTCTTCTCTCCTTCCTTCTCATGCCTTTTCCCCTTCACTTTCTGTAACCTCCTTCCGCCTCTCCCGGTCCCCCTCCTTTCAACTTCTCCATTGTCGTGTTTCATCCTTTCATCTTCATGTCCGAGCCATGTCTTCATCTCCACTTTTTTCTCTCGAAATATGTTGTGTTTAGATTATTTACTATTTCAGAATGAGAAAGGGGGCAGGGTGAGAGAGAAAGAGAGAGAGGGAGAGAGAGAGAGACAGACAGACAGGGTCACAGGAGGAGAAAAAGGCAATACCAGAGTGTGAAAGAGAGACCAACAGACAGACAGACAGACAGACAAGAGTCACAGGGGGAGGAAAAGGCAGACAATGTCAGAGTGAGAAAGAGAGACAGACAGACAGACAGACATTCTACATGTGCACGAACGCACAGGCGCACGAACGCGCTTTTACGCGTCGTTATTTTTCTTTTTTTTTTTGTATGTTTGTTTGTTTGCTTGTTTTTTTGTTGCTGTTTTTTTTTTTTTAATGCGTTCTTCATCCCCCAAAGAATTGACTGTGTTTTTTAATCACTTTTCTCGACTTCAGAGTAACCATACCGACTGAAAAAAATCCATAGGTAGTCAAGATAATTTCAAAGGCATCGTCAGGAATATATATATATTATATATATATATATATATATATATATATATATATATATATATTTTTTAATGCTTTAGTCTTTAATACGTTCTTCTTCAGACGACAGAGAATTGAGTGATGTGCCTTGTTCACGTCAGTCACCAACTCACGTGTTTTTGTGGTCGGCTGTTGGTGAAGGAGAGTGAGAATCCTCATGTTTTTTGTCCGTTAGTCAGAAGATGTTTTTAGTTTGTTTGTTGTTTTTGATTGATGCATGAAAAACAATGGTTGAAAATCGTCAGAAAAATATTTGCTTTTCGACCTGTCAGCCATTAGAGAACACATTTTTCTGGTTTGTATCAAAGACTGAATCTATGTCAAAGAGAGAGAGAAGCTGAAGCAGAGATTTGCTTGTTTCGATCTCGTCTTTTTTTTTTCGTTTGTTTTGGTTGTTGTTGTTTGTTGTTGTGTTGTTGTTGTTTCATTCTTTGCTGTTTTTTCTGTCTGATAGGTTAGATAGATGCATACGTACATACATACGTGAATACAAACATGCATGTACGCATGCATACTACTTACACATAATCCATGCATACATGCATGCATACATACATACATATATGCATGCATACGTACGTACGTACATACATACACATATACACACATACACACATACACTACATATATGCATACATACATACATACATACATACATACATACATACATACATACATAGGCAGACAGACAGACAGACAGACAGGAGAGAGAGAGAGAGAGAGAATAGATAGATACATAAATAGAGAGAATAGATAGATAGAGAGATAGATAACTATGGTGTTTGGAGGGGGAAAAAAAAAAAACCAAGAAATATGCTAGCTGATAAACAGCCGGTATTTCATAACACGTGAGTTTTGTCCCGTAGACAAAGATAAACTGATTAATGGCTGTGCTATAATCACAGAGCGAGATCAGTCAGAGATGGCCGTAGGAAGGGGGGGTAGAGGAGGGGTGAGGGGAGGGGGAGGGGGGCTATTGTGAGTGATTAATCAAAGGTGGCACGTGCAGTCCTGTTATTTCCTCAGTCGCTGCAGTTTCATGAACCATCTGTTTGTTCTGTACTGTTGTTGTTGTTGTTGTTGTGCTTGTTTTTTACCTGTCTTTTTTGGTGCTTGTTTGTTTGTTTTCTGGCCTTTGTCATTTCTTTATTTTTTCTTTCTTTCTTTCTTTTCTCCCCTACATCCCCAGTATCATTTTGCCCTTTGAGTCTGTTTACATACCCCGTGCCTTCTCTCCGCTCTTGCCGCTCTGTCGCTCTGTGTGTGTGTGTGTGTGTGTGTGTGTTGTGTGTGTGTTGTGTGTGTGTGTGTGTTGTTTGTGTCTGTCTGTCTGTCTGTTGTCTGTCTGTTGTCCCTCTGTGCCTGCCTGCCTTCTCTTCCTTTCTCCTCTCTCTCTCTGTGTCTCGTCTGTCAGTCAGTCTCGTCTCTCTTCTCTCTCTCTCGTCTCTCTCTCTCTCTCTCTCTCTCTCTCTCTCTCTCTCTCTCCCTCTCTCTCCCTCCTCTCTTCTTTCTCTGTCTGTCTGTCTGTTTCTCTCTCTTTCTTCCTGTCTGTTTTGTCCGTCTGTCTATCTCTGTGTCTGTCTGTCTCTCTCTCTCAGTCTCTCTGTCTGTCTGTCTGTCTGTCTCTCTCTCTCTCTCTCTCTCTCTCTCCTCTCTCCTCTCTCTCTCTCTCTCTCTCTGACATGACCAGATTGAAGAATATGCTCTGCCCTTAAATCTCAGTACTTGATCGAACAATAATCTTCTGAGTTTACTCTCTCTCTCTCTCTTCTCTCTCTCTCTCTCTCTCTCTCTCTCTCTCTCTCTCTCTCTCTCCTCTCTCCTCTGCTACCTCCGTTCTGCCTCTACCCTCCCTTCTCCTCTCCCCCCCCCCTTTCTCTTTTGTTTTCATTCATGAAAGTATTACAAAAACGCAAATGAAGAATGTTTTGTCCGCAGTATCCACTGGAGCATGGAACTATCGTAGGCATTGAAAAGAAGCTTTCAGGCAAGCGTGATCCTTACAATCACATTCCTTTACTAAAACATCCACAGCGCGTGTGAATTGTTGTCAAAGTAAGACTGATGTGTTTTGTTCCTCTGTTGATATACTGGAATTTTTTTTTTTTTCCCTTAGAATTTACTGGTCCCTTTTATCGTTTCCTGATTCCAAATGTGTGCCTCGTTATTTACCAGCGAAAAATCTTACTAACTTCGTGAGTTCCGGAGCTTTCTTTCTGTCCGTTTGCTTTTTCTTGGTGCTTTTTTTTTCCCAGTGCCTCAGTTGCATGCAAGTCATGGAGCACCTTTTCTTTGTCAACCCCCCCCCCCCCCCCTCCGTACACCCACACACACGTCTCCCTACACCCCACACACACCACCGTTTTTTTTTTTTTTTTTTTTTTTTTTTCTTTAAGTGCTTCACATGCACCTCTTCAATGGCAATGTTCCCCAGTATTTTTTTTCTGTCTCTTTCTTTGTAATTTTTTTTTAACTGACGGTCTTTTTTGTCTTTTTTCCCTTTCTTTTTTTTTTTCTTATTTTGATCATCTACGCTGTTCCTCCTACATCATTTGTTTTTCTATGTCTTCCAACAAGAAGTTTTTTTTTTTTGTTTTTTTTTTGTCGATCTGTCTGTCTGTCTGGTTGAACCTACTGAAATGTGTAGGTCTGTCAGTGCTGTGACGGTACGCTTTTGCATACCTATAAACCATGTTTCAAAAATCAACAATGATAATGTCGTTCATTGTACATGAGATCACCGCGTCTGTTTTTCATTGATTATCGCTACTCCTGTCTGAGTGTTCATGGTAACTGTATGGGATGACATCATCCTAATCATTCTTATCTATTGTTTATATCAAGAGCAGCGGCACAACTCCGCTTTGTCTCATCGTCTGTCGTACTCATTATTGATATCTTCATCACGTGTGTTTTTTTCCCTCTCATTTCTTGTTGTTTTTTTATGTCCTGCTGCTATCTATTTGAATGATTGCGCCACGCGGCCTCGTAATTATTCGTGCGTATTTTCAGTGTCAGTATCATCATCATCATCATCATCATCACATCATCATCATCATCATCGTAATTATTGTTATTGTTTATTATGTTTTTTATTATTATTAAAATCATTTACTGTTGTTATTATTGTTATCATTATTGTTGTTGTTTATCGTCATTATTGTTACCATTTTCCACTATCATCATCATCATCATCATCTCATCATCATCGTAATTTATTGTTATTGTTATTATGTTTTTCATTATCATTAAAATCATTACTGTTTGTTATTATTATCATTATTGTTTGTGTTATCGTTATTATTGTTACCATTTTCAATATCATCATCATCATCATCATATCATTGTGTTGTTATCATCGTTGTCATCATCATCATCGTCGTCGTCGTCGTAATTATCATTATCATTACTGTAGTCGTTATTTACTATTATTATCATTGGCATTTTTTCGTAGTATTATTGTTATGTTGTTTATTATTATCATCGTCATCATTTTTTATTCTGATTATTATTTGCGAAATTATCATCACCGTAATACTCATCACCATCAGATCGTCGTCATCGTCATCGTTTGTCTTTATTTATCATTATTGTTATTATATTTATTATTATTATTATCGTTACTATATCGTCATTATTGCAATTGCAGTATTATCATTATTATTGCTAATATATTAATTATTATTGCTACTATATAATTGTTATTGGTTATTATCATCATTATTATTCTAGTGGTGGTGACTGTGCCGCACGTGTGATGGTCACGTATTGAGAACCGACATGCGTCGGACATACTGTGAGGACGGGGATGAGGTAGACCTCTCCATGTTGTTCTGCACGTGCGCTTGCCTTTTCATGTTTCCTTGGCCATGACTACGTTTCATGGCTGTCGATGCAGATTGTGCCGCCACGTGCCTTTGAAGTTAAATGAATCGGTCCCGGATTGGTGTATTCTCATGCTGTTTTGTGTACCCATACCACGCGGAATCCTGCAGACATTCAGAATGGGGAATTCAATCAAGTGGACCGGCTTTAACCTTAACGGTGTCAGACGTCGTCGTCTGCAATCCTTTGCACTCCACTGATGAGGCAATCCAGAATCGCCAAAACACCTTGCGGAGGTCTGCCGCTCCAGAACTGAGGCTACCAACCACAGTGTCAGCAAACCAGCAAACCGGTCATGGCGCAGCTGCACGATTTTCCGGGGCAAAGGGAGGCCACTAACACAAGATACTCCAGTACACCATGCGTTCTTCGGTTCGAAGTCAAAAACCCTCTCGAGGCGTGAACTCAACGGGAAATGATCCTGAATGACGTTTGTGTGGGCCAAACGGGCAGGAGTCTGTTGTTGTCTGGCAGCTGAGGAAGAAAAAAGGGAGCGCCGTGACCCAGGATTTTCTGCCGAAATAGAAGATGGGATGGGTGTGTTGGTTTGATAAGGCGGATGCAGTGTCACTTGACAAGAGATGTGTCTGCGAAGGAGACGGGGGGAAGGGGGGGGGGGGGGGTGGGGGGGGGCGATATATCGATTAAGAAACGAATGTGCTGTTAATTGCCATGTTTCCAACCTGGAAACCAGGACTGTCTTTGTTTTCCCCACGGTTTGTTGTTG
>JADBJO010001510.1:412500-418911 GCA_016801955.1 Conus betulinus
CACACACGGAGATTAGAACCATCTGTCTCTTTCTCTGTTGGGCTTAGTCTGTATCCGTCTCTTCCCCCATCCTTCTTCCTCCCTCCTTGCGCACACTCTCGGATTTCCGAATCTCACTTTTTTTTTTTAATTGATATCAGTGGGTAATGCTCACATAGCTTATTTAACTACTAAATAACGGGAGAGATGTGTAACAGAGCAACGAAAAAGAGGAGGAGGAAAAGAGGAAAGATGAGAGGAAGAGAAGAAGAGGGGGGAGAAGGGAAGAAGGAGAAGGAGGAAATGAGAAGACGAGTAGGGCATTCTTTATTTGAGGTGCATGGCGCAGTGAGTTGATGTAGTGCGGTCCAGATAGAAACTGTATTGCGTTTTTGCTCAAACGATATTCGAGAGAAAATGCTTGTACACTTTCTGAAGAAGAAGAAGGAGGAGGAGGAGAAGGAAGGAGAAGAAGAGGAATAGGAGGAGGAAGAAGAAAGGCAGCAGGAGGAGTATGAGGAAATGATTGAGGAGCAGGAATACAAGGGAAGAAGAAGAAGAAAACGGAATCGAAAAAAGATGACCGACGACGACGACGACGACGGCGACAAAAAGGACGACGACGAAGAAGAAATGAAGGTGATTATGATGATAATGTTTCAGTTTCAGTTTCAGTTTCATCGAGGAGCCGTCACCGCGTGCGGACTAGTCCATATACGCTACGTCACATCCGCTAAGGTATGAGACCACACTACGGATGATTTTAAGCTTTAAATGAATGAGCAACTAAGATGAGAGAGTTGAAGAAGAGGGTCTCGTGGCTACGACTTAGCAGATGTATGACCTACGCATCAGCCCAATGATGATGATGATGATGATGATGATGATGTTGACGACGACGACGACTATGAAAATGAGGACTATAAAGAGGCTTAGAAGGAAAAGATTGAAGAAGAAAGAGAGAAAGAATGAATAAAAGCAAGAACTGAAGACAGAAAGAAAGAAAGAAGGAAGGAAAGTAAGGAGAGAAAATAACGGGAAAGAAAGTACAAAAGACAACAAACAGCCAAAACTGTAGTAACTCCAGCATTTCAAATTTGTACACCCAAGATAATTGTACACGAGCCGCACGATGGGCTATCCCCTCTACTTCCCTGTGCTCACACCTACCTCTCGCTGACGTAACCGTGTCTGAAGCACTTCATCGGACATCCGTATCTGAGAGGCAGAAGTCCCTATTCACGGTGCCGTTCTGGCTCCACGGCTCCACGGCTCCACGGTGCTTTCCCCATCCCGTCCCTCTCCGGCCGCTTCCCCGAGAACACTGCTGCATCATTTGACAGGTGATGCAGTTGCCTGAAAGCCTCTTTTTCTCATTGACAAGGACAGGGGTTCTGGCATGCATGTTCCGTATGCTTGTTCGTTCGCTTGTCTGCCTGTCTGCTGCAGTAGGATTCTCTCTCTCTCTCTCTCTCTCTCTCTCTCTCTCTCTCTCTCTCTCTCTCTCTCTCTCCTCTCTCTCTCTGCCTCTCTCTCTCCTCTGTTGTCTCTCTCTCTCTCTCTCTCTCTCTCTCTCTCTCTCTCTCTCTCTCCAACAAAAATGAACTAAGGAAAGTGATGAATAGAAAGAAACAGACAGACGGAGAAAAAAGAAGGAGAAGGAGGAGGTAAAGAATAAAGAGAAGGAGGAAAAAAAAAGGAAGAGTGTGGACTAGAATGAAGAGGAGGAGGAAGGGAAAACGAAAAGAAGAAGAGGAGGAGGATATGGAGGAGGAGGGAGGGGGGGGGGGAGACAGAAATGAAGAAGTGTAAAAGATGGAAAGAAAACAGGGGGAAAAAAAGGAAAAGAAAGAAAGTGAAAAAAGGAAAAAACAATAGAAAAGAAAGAAAGAGGAAAAACAATCAAGAGAGGAATACAGTCTTCACCATTACCACCACCACAACCACAACATCAACAATATCTTCATCAACAACAACAAAACATGGAGGAGAACGAAGACATCCCCAATTCAGTGAAGGAGAAACACAAGATAAGTAACTGCCAGACTGGCTGGCTCAGTCCCTCAATTACCCACCGTCTCCTTCACAGACACCGTTCTTTAAAAAAGCAACCTTGTATCTCTCGGCACTTGATCAACACAGCAGCTTTCCGTATCTTATAGCTCGGCCAAACTCCCGAGTCATGGCTGGCTGTTTTGACTGGCAAAACGACAAGAAATTGCCCTGTTTTGGCCCACAAACCTCATTCGGGGTCATTTGCTGGTTGGGTTGACGGACGACTCAAGAGCTTATACACTTCCAACAGAAGAATGCGTCATGCACGTGGCTCGTGTGTGTTGCTTTGTCATAACATTCTTTTGTGCTGAACAGTTTTAGTAGTGGAGTGTGGGGGAGGGTGGGAGTGGGGAGGGGGGAGTGCTGGCTAGCAAGTCTTCCGTGATTACATTAATGACTAGGCAAAGATTTGAAATAATTTTTTTAAAAGGGGGTTTGGGGAAGAACAGAGGCAGGAAGAAAATGAAAACAAAAAATCTGGGAAATGTAAATACTAAACCCTTCACTAGCAGCATATGGGAACCATCGTAATCCATTCTGAAGACAGATCCATGCATATTTGCCTGCTCCGAGGCCTTTTCGTCCGCTGGATCGGACTCATCAGAGAGGCACGGCTGATTGTGTCTGTGCTCCCTCGGCATCAAATGGAGATATTCCACAGACTATCATTCTGCGGTGTTCTCACCACCAAGGGTTCTACAATGGAATCCAACAGCACCCCCCAAGGCAGCCAGCGAAGAGAGATCATGGAGAGGCGCCATGGTCAGTGTGTTGTGTTGTCCAGCTTGCAGGGTCTGTTGTTGTGGCTGACAGGCCAGCTCTGGAACAGCGGACCTTCTCCAAAGCCAGGGCCGAGCGTAGTGTGGAGACTCTCATTCTCAGTCCCCCACAGTTTGAGAATCTTCTTTTTGGGCCTCGCCTGTTTTCAGTCCGAAGGAATGTACAGCGCGACGTTTGGCACCAGTCTGGCCACAGGAAATGCCAGACGGGTTTTATTTGCGTAAAGTAAATACTTGACTATTTTCTTTTAGTAGCTGCAGTTACTGTATGCGTACAAACTATTACTCGGTGGGTTTTAAAAAAAAATCATTGAATAATAAGAGGCGAGAGAGAACGGGGAGAGGGTGGGGGGAGGGAAGGAGAGGGAAGGAAAGAACGCATGAGGTATAAAGCGACTGAGGATTTAGGGTGACACTGGGGTGTGTGGTGGTGGTGGGGGGGGGGGGGGGGAGAGAAACAGGAAAAAAAGCAAATTACGAAAGCACAGGCGGGCGGGGGAGAGGGGGAGGGAGGAGTGGGGGTGGGGGAAGAACAAGTACGGAGACGAGCACAACAACACCCACGGAGAACCAGAGGATTTCCCAACTGTAGCGCCACTGAGGAAACAAGAGAAGTGCGCGCGCGACCTTCAGTTAATCATGCACACATAACCCGCCTCCTACGTCTTGACATCTCCGGTTGCCTTCCCTGTGTAATGAAGGATCAGCAATTAATCTGTTGCCTTTGTCATGCCGGACAAAACTCACCTGTCATGAAATTTCCACCTGTTTTATCGGTTTGCTGGCTTGTTCGCCCCCCTCCCCCTCCCCCCTCCCCCTCCCCCTCCTTCCATCCCCCCTTGACGACATCTTTGTCTGTGTATCAATCTCATCTGTCTACCTATCTATCCATCTGTCTTTCTATCTATCTGTCTGTCTACCTGTCTGTGTATCCATCCATCTGTCTGTCTTTCTAGCTATCTGTAAGTCTATATATCTATCTCTCTTCTCTCTCTATCTCCTCTCTCTCTCTCTCTCTCTCTCTCTCACACACACACACACACACACACACACACACCACACACCACACCACCTATCTACCTTTCTATATGTCTGTCTATCAAGCTGTCTATCTATCCATCCATGTATATCTATCTATCTGTCTATCTATGTCTATTTACCTCTCTATCTACCTATCTATCTCTATATCAGAGACAGAGTGGAAAACAAAAAGACGTTGTTTAAAATAAGCTTGGCTCTGCATCAGTTTCTCTCCGATTAAAATTCATTTGATCTTCAAGACAAACAAATAAATGTGGTCTGAAGTGGCGAAGGGTCGCAAAGAAACTTGTTTTTAAGTAAGGTAATATTGTTTATAGCCCAGCCGACCGCAAAGGGCCCATATCAGGGCTGTCACCACGTTAAAATCAAGCCCAGCCGACCGCAAAGGGCCCATATCAGGGCTGTCACCACGTTAAAATCAACTCACAAATCATCCTTTCACATACCTCTTTCAAATACATCTTCTAAAAACCCACCCGAATTTTTGTTAAAAATCTTTTTACTGTAAAATCTCAGATCCGATGAAAATGTTAATCTCTTTCAAGAATTCAAAAGAATAGCTGAATGTAATGACAAAGAAAGTTGTTTGCAATTACATTAGGCATTCTTGTTTTTCCCTTTTTTTTTTTTTTTTTTTTTTTTTTTTTTTTTTTGTTTTTGTCATGAGCCACAAAGAACATCGTCTTCAGATCGGTGGTAAAAAAAATATCGGGGGTTTTCTCACTCTCAATCACTAATTGCCGTTTCAAGGGAGGTAAAAAAAAAAAACATAAAAAAAAATGGCGACTTTGCAGTCGACAACAACAAAAAATGAATAAGGCCGTCAATTCATGCATTGTCGGCTAAAAATCTTAAACACTAACGATGTTTTTTAAAAGATGTGACCCTGATAATGCCTTCAAAAATGATGCAGACTAGCTTTGGAAATTTTATCAGTCGGTCTTGTGCGCATGGCTGTGGGTGGGTTGGAAAATGGGATGGTGGTGTGTGTGTGTGTGTGTGTGTGTGTGTGTGTGTGTGTGTGTGTGTGTGTGTGTGTTGTTTACGTTTGATATTCATGCATCCTTCAGACATCATACTGGACAGTGGTATTCCCATGCAGAGAGAACAAACATTGTGTGACGAAATGATAACAACAAGAGCGAACAAATTAATGACAACATAAAACTACAACACGTCTGACGCTGCCAGCTATGTACACAGACTCGTCGTCCTGGGGCACAGTTGAGCCATTATTCGTTTTTCTTCCTTCCTTCTTCTTCTTGTTCTTCTTCTTCTTCTTCTTTCTTCTTCTAATTCTTGTCTTCCTTTCCTTCTTCTTTCCTTTTTTTCTTTTCTTTCTTTTCGTTCTTTCTCTTTCTCGTTTCTCATTTCTTCTTCTTTCTTCTTCTTCTTCTCTTCTTCTCTTCTTTCTTGTCTTCTTTCTTTCTTTTCTCTTTCTTTCTTTCTTTCTTTCTTTTTTCTTCTTTCTTTCTTCTTTCTTTCTTCTCCTCTCATTTTCTTCTTCTTTTTCTTCTTCTTCTTTCTTTCTTCTTCTTCTGTGTTTTGTACTGTTTTGTTTTGTTTGACATTTCCTTTTTTTTTATTCAAAAGGAGGGTATCAGTGTTTGAAAAGCCGATGCTTCAGCTTTGTGATGGCGTTTATTTATATTCCATTCGGTTGAAGGTCTTGAGACCCATCGTCTAGTCTCTACTTCAGCTCTTACTTGCAGACGCTCCACCCGTCAACTTAGAGAAATGGTGTGTGTGTTGTGTTGTGTGTGTGTGTGTGTGTGTGTGTGTGTGTTGTGGTGTGTGCGCGCGCGCGCGCGCAGCGCCTCGCGCGTGCGTTCGTGCGTGCATATATGTGTTGCGTGTCTGTTGTTCTGAGCTTCTCTCCTTCGCTCTCTCGGTCTCTCTCTCCTCTTCATCACCTCTCCCCGTCATCGTCTCGGCCTCTCTCTTCCTCTCGTCTTCTCTGGTGTTGTGTGTGGTTTGTGTGTGGGTGGTTTGGTGTGTTTGTTGTCTCGATGTGCTTCAAATATGTCTTAGTCCCCCTGGTTTTTAATTTCTTCTTTTCTCGTGTTTTTCTTCATGTACACTTTTAATGTTCTTTTATTTTTTTCCACGCTCGATCACTTCGTGCTCCATCGAGTATTTTTACTCCAACGTCTGCTCCTTTCCTTGCTGTGTGTACCACACCATTCCCAACTTTGCCCTTCACAGGCTTGGCGCCGGCAGTCCAACAGAGAGCAATCGGTTACAAGTTGCCTTGATGCACCTCACCAGAGAAGACACTGCACTGCTGCCACCAACAGGTCACGTCGATGGTGTTCTCTGGTTCCTCGTCTGATCCAGCATACTACGCAGGACAGCTACCTAAGAAGCCCCCCTTCCCCCCTCCTTCCCCCCTCCACTCTCTCCTACTGACGACAACTGACTGCAGCATACCTCGCAGAGCCAGCGTTACTTCATATTCGCCTTCGGCTAGTAACCACCACTTCAGTCCAGCACAACATCCCCCCAACCGACAGATCCCAAACGTGAAGGCTCTCTGTCTCTATCTCTGTCCCCCCCC
>JADBJO010001511.1:0-145000 GCA_016801955.1 Conus betulinus
GATAGGAAATTGCCTATCTGGATGTTGGGAGGGAGGAGGTAGGGTACCGAGTTAGCCGTGCACCACGTGACCCATCTCTCCCATCGGTAATTGTAGAGGGACTCGGTGCTGGTCCTACGCGAGGCCAAGGCCAAGTCCCGTAATCACTGCGATGCCCCCGCTTCTGTCAGGGTATCTAGGACAGACCCGGGTCTGTCCGCGGGGGTGGCGGGGACCGGTGGTCGCAATTTGGTTGGCATATCAGCCAAGCGTGTAGTGAAGCATCTGGGGGGTGGAGTGAGGGAGGCCCGAGCGAGGTTGTCTGAGCAAGTCCCACCGAGGGGCTAGCTGGAGAGGGGGAACGTGAGTTAGGGACCTGAGGTCTGGGAACCACAACTGGGCCGGCCACCACGGGGTTATAAGGATGAGTTTGGGTCTCTCCAGCCTGGCCTTCCTGATCACTTTGTGAAGTATTGGGAAGGGGGAAAAGGTGTACGCGATGAGTCCCGTCCAGGGGAGGGAGAGCGCATCGACTGCGTACGCTCGGAGATCCAGGACGGGAGAGACATACATGGGAAGGCGATGGTTGAAGCGGGTCGCCAAGAGGTCGACCATGGCTTGAACCAGTGCTCCATACTGTGGTTAGCGTCAGCTTGTTCAGGGTCCACTCTGTGTGCAGAAGGATCCCTGAGCGGCTGAGAGAGTCTGCCAGGATGTTGCGTGTCCCCTGCTGTATGTCTCGCACGGAGGGTGGTTCCCCGTGCGTGGCACCAGCGAAGGAGGGCCTCTGTCCGTAGAGAGGCCGATGGAGTGAGCCCCCCCCCCCCCGGGAATGGTCCGGGCCCAGCGGTCCGAGGTCTGGGACCGCCGACGACGGAACTCCCTCTGCAGCTGGGGTTTTGGGGACCCGACCTAGCGGATGAGGGCTGAAAGGGACTTTCATCATCCCTAAGAGGCGAAAGAAGAGGTCCACTATCCCAGCGGACCTCTCTGGGGTCGGGGCGACCTTCATGGCAATCGTGTCGAAACTCATGCCCAGGAAAAGAGAACCTCTGACTGGGGATGAGTTCGCATTTGAGGGGGTTGGTTACAAACCCAGGGGTGGAACAGAGCCTGAGGAGGGCGCGTGGTGTGGGCTCAGCACTGAGCCCGGGAGGAGGCCAGGACAAGCCAGTCGTCGAGGTACACCAGGAGGCGCATGTCCTCCTGTCTGGCTAGGCGGCCATCTCCTTGACAACCTTCGTGAAGAGGAAGGGTGCCAGGGGAGAGACCAAGGGGAGAGCTTTGAACCGGAACACCCGACCCTGCCAGACGAACCGGAGGTAACGTCTGTGAGCCGGGTAAAGGAGGATCTGGAAGTACGCATCCTTCAGATCTATGGAGGTGGCCCAATCTAGGTGGTGGATGGAGTCCCTGATCTGGGAGGGCGGGGAGAGAGGTCGAGGATGGGCCTCCATCTCCCCGAGGGTTTGGGGATCACGAACAGGTGGGAGTAAAACCCGGGGTTGGGCCTGGTGTGGGCGGGTTGTTCCTGTTCCGTGCCCACCGCGGTGTGTCCCCTAGTCACTGGAGAGGGCGTGCCTGTTGGCCGAACCGAAAATGGAGTTGCTGGCGAGGTTTCGATTTCGACCTCTGCGAATCTAGAGGGCGCTTAGCCGGCCCGGCGTTGGGAGATGGGGCTTGTCGGGGATACGGTGTGGGCCCGATGGACCTGGGGTAAGACCAATAGGGGGGCCTGGAAGGGCGTGGCTGAGGCCGGGGGGCAAAGGACGCCGCCTGCATGCGTTTCCTCGACCGAAAGGGACATATCCGAGGTGGAGTACTCGCCAAAGTGCGAGTGATCCTGGCCCGGGACACACACCGAAGGAAGCCTTGAGTGCCGGGGAGTGAAGAGCGTGAAAGCACCGCGTTTCTGGCCACTAGCAGGCAATAGAAGTGGCTTGTTGCTGCGCTGTCCGCCGCAGCCGACAAGTGATGCGATATCCTGTTGACTAGGTGTCGCATAAAGGGATCGCTGAATAAGCGAGATTCGTCCTCATGGTGTGGTTCGGAGGTATGTCCGAAGGCACTGGGACGGCGCCGTCATCCCCAGGCCAGAGTACCTCCGCCCTCTGCAAGAGCATGGTAAGGTAGGCATGCCCTGCAATGATGTGTAAGATGCCCATCCGGGCTACTCGGTCCCAGTCCTTTAATGCTTTAAAAGGAGATGGTGCCCGAAGTAGGGGGGCCCGGTTGGGCATCAGGCGACAATCAGACTGGGAGATGGCCCACTCCCTGGTCGCCGGATTGTCTGCAAAGAGGGAGGTCACTGGGTGCTTCCTGCGGGTCCCGAGGAGGGAGCCGAAGGGGGTCGCATTGGGCGCCGGGGGAAGGTCTTGACCCGCGGGGGGACGGCGTCTGCACCCCTGGCGCGGATTGCCGGACTCTCCCACAGCGAAGTGAGGGACTGAGGAGCGACGAGCCTGAGTTTGCGTTGGGCTGGGGGCGGCCCGACGATGTCAGGGAAGGCCAAGATATCGGCAGAGGGAGGGGCTTCCCTCGACTCCAAGTCCGGTCGAAACCGGTCAATGGTGCGGATATCGTAAAGGGATGAGAAGAGGTCCTCATCGTCGTCGTCCTCCGGGTGTGGGGAGTCGAATTCCTGGGAAGGTAGGTCCTCCTCAGGGCATCTGCGCGGGTGCGTGAGGGTCCCGCCCTCGTTGGGTGGTGGGGGGGGGGGGGGCGGGCCCCTCGTGGCTCTGTGCTCGGCAGACGGGCTAGGGTGGGAGAGCCCGGACTGCCGATCGGACAGCGCCCGAGGTGGGAGACCAAGGTCGACCCAGGTCTGTGAGATTGGGTGCCACAAGCGACCATATAGCTGTTCTGGTTGGGAGTGGGTGTAAAGTCACTGGTCTCTCTCGGGGGCATAGAGCCACTGGTCCCCGGGGAGATAAGCGGGCTGTGGCGGCCCAGGGTACTGTGCAGGGACTCCCCGGGGACCGGGGTAACCTTGAGCAGCAGAGGGGGGGTAGTGTTCGACCATGGTATGTCGTCCCCCCCCCCGGGAGTGCGCTGGGACCCAGGGGGGATAGGGCCGGTTACCCCGTGGTCCCGCTGGTAGATCCTCCCCCCGGAGGAACGGGACCGAGGACGTTGCCCAAAAGGGGGGCCCGAGTAGTCGGACCCCCAGCGTCCTGAACCCCTAGGGGAACCTGCGACGGGCGAGCGGGGTAGATCGGCCGTCCTTGTGTATGTTTCACAACCGGTGGAGGCACTCGGTGTTCCCATACGCCCAGATTTATGGTCATGTGCATGGTCTTGCCATGACGTGGCCATAAAACTGCGTCCGGAGATAACGGGACGCTCCTCGTGCAGGGGTGTTGGCTGCACCTGTGCACGGTGGGGAAGAGCGTCGTGAGACGGCGAGTCCAGATGGGGGGGGAGACGTGGACCCGCGCGTCTCATAAATGCGAGTGACGGGTGGAGGTTCCAGTCCCAAACCGTCACCCCGTGCCTGTCCGCGCCTCGGCAAAGGTCCCCGGGGGCCGAGGGTCGCGTGACTGGGCATAGTAAACGGATGTCTGACTATGCGCCGGAAAGCTAGAAGGCAGGGTGGCTGGAGGAGAAGCGGAATCCCGCTTGGATGCTTAGACTTGAGTGGATCCCTTAAGGGGGGCCTTGCCCTTTGATTTTCTGGGCAGGGTGAACGATAAGCATTTGGAAATAGCAGCCAATTGCCTAGTAGCTTTCGAACGCAACGGTCGTGCGTCCGGCGGTCGGGTAGAGGAGGAAAGTCCCGCGTCCCCTTCGCGGGAAGGTCGTCTCCAACTACCGCGGCCGTCCGTTCTCCCGCGGGAAGAACGGTCTGCTCGGAGTTGGAACCAACTCGTTGGTCCTCCGGGAAAGCGAGCGAACTCTGAACGTCAGAGCTGCTCGGCCCAACCGAGTCCTTCACCATTTTGGGCAATGGCGCCGAGCAAAACCGGAGCACACGATCGTTAACACGACGGTCGATCGAGGGAGGTATACAGGTCGATCGACCGTGCGCACACAATAGCAATATAACACAATGGAAATATAAAAGTAAAACAGCTCGCACAGTGTCAGAAAACGCAGTAGCGATGAACGAACCGTGCGTGAGCAACGGCAGTGGCGTGAACCAAAAGTGCTGAGTAACGCCACGTGTAACAGCAATGCCGAAGGGCGATGCGATCGCCACGCACACGAAGCCGATCGAAAAATGCGGCAATGAATGGGAGGGGTGTAAACAAGTGTAGGAAGCAAATTCCGAACGACAAACCACGTGTAATAGCGTGGGCTAGAAAGCTGGTGCGACAAGGAATGAAGACCGGCGCAAAACAAGATGGCGACGAAACCGACCGCGATCGTCGCAGATGAGATAGTGGAATCGTGGTACAAGTAACGGCGAGATAGAAATCGGAATTTAGGGGCGAAAAGGCCGTAAGGCGAGTGAGAATGCAAGGCCGATGGACAAAGGGAGGCAGAGAAAACGCGATGGACGTGGCGATGGAAAATGTTGATCAACCTCGAACCGGTTACGCAAAGCCTGACAGAGCTGACTGACAGCCGTTTTAATGCTATGGTCTGACATGGTATAGTATACGACGCCAAACTCGTTTTCATGATTCTGCATGGCTCAATATTGTGTTACAATAGTTCTATCTATCCTGTCACAGGTACACACCATGCTAGAACACACTGACTTACCAATGAGGTTGTATTCCTGTTCCGACCAATCAGAGGCAGGGTTGCACCGACAATGGAGGATGGTTTCTCGAAAGGGTAAAGCCACACCCACAGGCAGACAGTCAATGTCCTGTTGAGTCATTCCTGATAAACACATTGCTTCATTTTGAGTACATCAATCAATTTATACCTTTAATGTCTGTTTTACCTGACACCAGTGCACAATGAACCATGTTCATTATCCATCACCCCTCTTATCAAAAAAAAAAATTTCCATACTGAATATCACCCTATATTCCTTAAATTGACAACTAAGGTGGGTTTTTGTTTTTGTTTGCATTTTTACACAATATTCCTGCAACTACCGACTGTGTGTGTATTTTTCTTGTACATGTCAAATGAACACAAACTGAACTTTGAAACTTGGGTCACTTTATCAAAAAAAAAAAAAGCAATCCAAATTTCAAAAAGTTGAAATTATATCTATCTAAATCACACTAAATTTTGTACAAAAAATATAGCAGTTGTTGCAGTAAGCAATGCGGATGTCTTTGGTGTGAAGTTAATACGACCAGTGTGGTCACTTACCTGTTTACATTTCTAGCCTCAATGCCAACTCTCCTCTTCTTGGTTGAGACTCTCACCCACTGCCTCTAAACTTTCAAGCGATTACCAAAGCACATGTACAGTCCATATGGCTTTCTGAACTAACAGTATCAATTCAGTAGCTTTCGGGGATGCTAAACTGTCCACAACTAGGTTGAACAGACTGTTGACAGATGCTCAAAAAATAATAACTGAAACCTTTTATAGCTGAATCAAAGCCTTTCTCAAAAAAAATGGCCACTTCTGAAATAATGGTTACATCTGAATGTTCCAAGCCTTCCTAGTAATCTGCACAGGAATGAAATGGAGGGTCACCCTTGACAGGCAGCAGGGGACAGAACAGTGCGTGCACACATGCACATGTGGGCACGAACACACATGCACGCACACTTGAAAAGCTTTTCTTTATTGTCAACTGCTGACAACAAATGTTGTGTTCAATCAGAAAATTAACAGAAATGCTTCTGCTCAAATCATACAGTCTATGAAGGTGTTGGAAAGAAAGAATGAAATCTTTGGCATTGGAACATTCTTACTTAGCATTCCCTTGCGGTGAAAGTCTTTACAGTGTCAAGTCCACAAAGGTATCTAACTCAGTGATGAAATCACATCATTCTGTGCTTCATTTTTCACAAAAAAAATCAAGGCAAACTTTGCACCATATATACTCATTTGGAACAGCTGGTTTGTTACATTCTTTACAAGGATTCCTCTCCCTTACTAT
The DNA here is from genome assembly GCA_016801955.1 of Conus betulinus. Lineage (NCBI taxonomy): Eukaryota > Metazoa > Mollusca > Gastropoda > Neogastropoda > Conidae > Conus > Conus betulinus. Next base: position 5,996 of record JADBJO010001511.1, read on the forward strand.
TATTCTGCTTCCACATTTGTTCTGCATGCGTAAAATGACCAGTCAGTTCTGCTTCTACTTGATGATTGGTGAACAAGAATAAATCGCAACATTGATTTGACCCAGCGGTATTTGCTTCAGGGTCAGCAACACAGTCAGACTATTCAAAACAGGCCAAAATATAAATACACACACTAAACAAAGTGTGTATTCATTTGCATTCTGGCAAAGTTTACAGTAACGCTGCAATCTCTGTTTTCTATTCAAAACATTTCATAAGATAAAAATGGGCCACTGTCAGTATGCAATGCTGTGAAAGTGATCCTAAACATGCTATTTCTGTGGCTGTTTTCACAATTGTGGTGCCCAGTAGCACACAATAACTTCAGTAGTAAACTATGGGCAATCTGTGACAAAAGGCACCTGGCAGCTCTGGTAGCATACAAATCAGCAGGATAAAAACACCAAGTTCTTCCTGTGTTCTACTGCCATCACTTCTCTTTCTGAACTGAATATGACACTCACAAAAAAAAGTAATTCGTTTCCAACAAGAGGAACTGCCTACATACCAAGATGAGTCATAGTGAGCAGCATGCGATGAGCCATGTTGGTGACCACAGGGCTGGTGGCATGGTAACTCCGTGACAGCGACAGTTCTGCTGTGGGGGCTCTGTGTCCTGTGCATTCATACATGCCAGTAAGTGTGTGTGAAGATTCAGTCTACTCACCACTTCTATAATGTCAGTTCTGTTCAAGTATATTCTTCTCCACCAGGCAAACCACTTCTAGCAGGAATAGGAAGTTTATCTCCTGAACACCATTCCACTTTAACCATTCTCCTTTCCCCAATCTCCTGAACACCAAAGCACACTATTCATGCCATTTTCATTTCCCCTCTCTTGAAGACTATACCATTTTTATCATTCTGCTTCCCCCTATCTTTTGACTTCTTGCCAAACACCCCATCCTCCTTTGTTTCCTTCAATGGCATGTAAATCAAGAAAAGATGAATCATTTGAGCATATTCGTTTTTTGAAGTAGGCGTCTAACAAGGGTAATAAAGGATCCCAAAGATTGTAATGAAACTTTTCAAAATGTCACCCCTTCCTTCCTAATTTATGAGTACAACAATAGGAATATCATTGAGTCTGTTTCTGGAACAGCTGACTGAATAAACCAACAAAAGATCTAAAGATTGTTATGTAACTATTTTAAAAAAAAAAAATGCCCCCATCTCCCAACCCTTTCCCTTCCAAAACACGCATTTTTAACAAATATACTAAAGACACATAAGTCAGTCAAATGTACACAAACACAGAATGGGTCTGTGGGCAGCTAAAGAAAAATAAATTGAAAACAAACAAACATGCAAAACCAAAAGCAGGATGTAACAGATGGTATTTTCATATGACGAATTAAAACAAAAGAATACTGGGCATAAATTCACATGACACTGAATGATACATTCAAGTCAACTTCATCAGCTGACAGATGCCAACTATGCGATGTTATCTTTTATGACACATGAATCTTCACAAAAAAAACTTCGGGAAAGGTGAGGTGGGGAGGGGTGGCAGAAGAAGGGGGGAGATGGATAAGTCGATCATCTTCATAGAACAGTTACCTGATGGAGCCAGCTTTCTCAGACATCTTTCAATAGCCTGCTCTGCCGGCACATCTTTGTGCAGCATCAGGGCATACAGCTGAAAAAAATGTACACATACACAGAAAAAAACTGAGAGCTGAAAGAAAGGACAAATGGAATATAGCTGGGAATGTTTTTTTTTTGTTTGTTTGTTTGTTTGTTTTTTGTTGTCCCAACCTCTGTGCCACCTCAGAGGCAGTGCACCCACGCCGCTCATTCTGACACCCCGTCCACAGCCACAGCCTGGTCGGCCCCGCTGCAGCTCCGGCACCAGCAATCCACAGGAAACAGTCAAGTCGTCAAGAGGCAACCCACCGGAGGAGACACTGCACTGCTGCCGAGTCACTTCGGTGGTGTTCAGTGGCACCTGTTCTGATCTAACTTAAGCAAGACACCACCTACTAAGCCCCCTACTGACGACAATATTGCATAGTTGCGGAGCCGGTGTGAGTGAGCTCTCCCTCCGGAGGGCGCCACCATGTCTGTCCAGCGACAGCCCCCACGGACTCACCGATACCAGTGACCCCGACGGAACCAAACCAAGGCCACAGACGTGGAGAAGACATCGAAATTGAGGTCACCATGAGAGCAGTGCATTAAGGGCCACAGAATCTGAGACATTTTTTTTTATGCTGATCGATGACGATGACAATGAAGATGATGCTACGGATTTCCATTTCGGTCTGAGACTACATGACAAGGCTGTACTCTCTACGCTTCATTTCATAATATATCCCGGCATCAACCAGGCTCGAGAGATACAGGCACCTGCAGTGTGGATGAAACTCGACTGTGTGGTCCCAGTCTTCCCAACTGAGTCTGCAGCAACTCAACTCTGGGTAGGAGCCAGTCGGGGCAGAAAAACCCACATGACTTCTGATGGGATTCGAACCCACAACCTCCCAGCCGGGAGTCCGCAACGCTAACCACTTCACTACGGTAGCTGGTAGCTGGGAAATGTACATATAATAGGGAGAACTTACAACTGAAAAAGAAAAAGAAAAAAACAAACATACAGCTGAAAGAGTTTGGATTTTACCACTAAAAGTAGTTTCATGATATTGTCCTTAAAAAATTTCTTATTACTTCTTGGCATGGAACACCACATTATCAGGATATCCCACAACAAGAATTAACAGAACAGGGAGCTAACTTTGCCTCAAATTCCAGATAGGCCAGCCAGAGTGATTGCCCTTAATGAATTAAGAACATCGCAGAACTAGCTGTTCTCATGCCTCTTCCTGCTTAAGTGGGGTGGTGGAAGGGCATCCTAGTTTTTGGTCAGTAAGTATGTCATAAAACTACTTTTAGAAGCAAAATTTCTTATTCTCATACTTACTTGTCGAAACAAATGCCTGAATAAAACCTGACAGACCTAGGGAAGGGGAATTCCGAATCATGGAGGGTCCTGAACAGCAGCTTGAAACCCTATTTCTCTCTCTTTTTTTTTTTTCTTTTTCTTTCCCTTTCATTACCATATATTATTGCACCAACCAAGTGAAGAGTCAATGAGACAGAGAAATCATGAGATATGGAAACTCCTTCCTCCTCCTCAGAATGCTGCACTAAAATAATACTACCTGTCTTACATTTCATAACATTGCTGGGAGAATTCCCAGAAAATACAACACTCGCTATCGTATCACAGGCAGATTGTGAAATGGGTGAATAGGTTGTTATTTCACAATCAAGCAGTGCTGCTACTCATTCAAAAATTAAATTCATGGCAGCACAGACAGGATCAACTCAAAGAATGATGACAAAACAAACTAGCAAACCTAGGTTTGGTCAAACAGTTGAAACACGCTGGAATGGATTAGCACGTATGACATGCATGCCTAACTTCAATGATGGCGATATGTTCAGAAAGAATGCGTTCTGTGAGTCAACCACTAAAAAGGAGTTGTTCAAGATAAGAGGCAAACTGCAAGACAACCAATGAATGGTTGAACATCCCAAAACTGTCATATTTTGGGACAACAGAGGCATTTGAATATCTTTGTCTGAAATTGAGTCCTCAAAAAAGATGACTTCTTACCAACCCTCTGTTAAGGGGTTGGGGAAGAAGAACTGAAGTACAAAGCATTAAGAGAGTCCTGAATCAATGACCGCTCATTATCAACAGCGGTCTTCGTGAGCGAAAGTGCTAATTTTAACACAGGAACATCATCATTGTAATTAAATCATCATCAAAAAACTCCTCATCCTCAATCGAGACGCGTTCTCCTGCACTCATATCGAACATACCTTCATTTCAACAGTCAGAGAACATCCCAACTGCCCAGCTAGAGTCTGAGACTGACCCTTTTGTAGAAAGGACCCCTTCTGGATCAACTCCCCTCTCTGGCAGCATCTTCCCTTCTAAGGTGAATTTGAACTGCCCTTTATGGGAATCCACAACCAGATAAAGATGAAACTTGCGCAGTTGAAGAGGACATGTTCCTCCACTGAGGAAAACCACAAAACTGAGCAAGTTCTGACATGGTGTAATGTTGTGAACTCACTAAGGGTTATCACTCGGGGTGCCTATCAAGGGATTCAGGTGAAGGTAGCTCCCTGCTCTCCCAATTTTATTGGGGGGAGGGGGAGGGATCCTGATGGCAATGCTCCATGCTGAGTGGGGATAAGATATTTGTTTGGACAGGTAAGTATGAAAAAAAGGCATTTGTTTGGACAGGTAAGTTTGAGAAAATGTACACCTGGTGAAACTGATGAGCAGCTGATCAAATATACAGCTGAAAAAAAAAAAAACTGATCAGATATACAGCAAAAAAAAAACAAACACACAAGAACAGCTAAAAGAACACAGCTGCATAACAAATGCATAGTTAAAAGTACAAATATACAGCTGAGAAAACAAATATACAGTTGAAAGATGACATATACAACTGTGAGAAAAATGTATGACTAAGAGAACATTTTACAGCTGAAATCATATACAACTGAAAGAACAAGCACATCTTCACATGAAAAAAAAGTTTTACAACTCAAGCCATGGACTTTCATAAACAGAATCATCCATATAGGGCAAAAGATAATCCCACTGGAAGGAACAGGATGGAAGGGGAGAGATGCTGATGAGGGGCAGGGGGTAGTGATACAAGTCAAGTTTTGATTTGTGCAAAAGGATTTAAGGTTTTCAATGTAAGGTCAGTGGTTCAAGCTTGTGGACTAGAATGTATGTCTGATGTTGGGCAAGGTCATCACACTGAACTTGGGTTGGACCAGGCTGGCTTGGGCTGGTTGGGTTGGACTCTGTTGGGTTGGTGTAGCAAAGCGAATATGGTTTGTACTGGTTGTATGAATGTTGACAGATTTTGCATTATGTCTTTGCTAACTGAATACAGCAGTAAAGTTACAGTCACATGTCACTGGAAACTGGTTATCCTTCAGGGTTAACTTTGTTGAATGTTCTATAAATGGTTCATTAACAAACAAAAAAAATTTACTTAAAGTCATGTTAAACGTAAATGCATTACTTCAATGATGGCGAAAGTCAGAAAGAATGCGTTCTGTGAGTACACTCTCTGCTGCAAATAAGAGGGAGTGAGAGGGAAGGTAGGACTCATGTTAACACCAAGTAAATGACACGCTGAATCATTTAGCTGACTTACAGAAATGACATTGGCAATGTTGCAGCAAACAGCAGGGATGTAGATGAAGGGTGCTGGGTTTCGACTCTTCAGGCTGTCGCTCAGCCACTCCATGACCACAGGGGGGTGTGAGGGGAACGCCTGGGGATACTGCATCTTGCTCAGCTCACCTGGTCACGTACAAGTAAGGCTCATAAAGCATGCGCATGCACACATACACACTCATAAAATGTACAACCAACAATATATGTAATGCTCAAACATGCATGCCATATGCACACACTATTGTCTTTTTTCTCTGTATGTCTGTTTACCTTTGCAGAAATACACCAGGGGTCACAGAAATGCCACAAGACTGTAAGTTCAACTGGAAATTTTAGTTTGTATCCATGCCTGTTCATGGTATATCATCACAATCCTCTTGTCTGTCAGAAAGTATAGACTGCTATTCTCAGGGACAGCAGGTCACTGTGGTACAGCACCATCCATATTTACCCCCTTTCTTTCCCCACATGCATATTTTTGTTCACCTATCAAAAAAATTTGGAGTGTATACTGATTTGTCCACGAATTCATAAATGTAAAAGCTAACAGGTCATGCAATCAGGTATACATTCATTCATCTATATTTGTATATGACTGCGTATATGGATATATCTGGTGTTGAAGTTTACAGGTAAGGGTATGCCTGTGGGCACGTCTCTGACCTCAAAATGAAGACTTTTATAAAGACTTGGTATCTTTGAACATTTTTTTTCACTTTATAATATATCTGCCTCCCTGTTAAGACTCTGTACTATTTAAGACCCAATTCTCAACCATTCTGGAAATTTAACTCTTTTTCATTCCTACAACCCCGGTTTTCCGGTTTGCAGAAATCCTACCTTCCTTCCTTCCTGCAGCCAGAGAACCGGGCAGTACAAAATCCCTCCTTTCCTTCCTGCAGCAGCCCCGAAAATCGGTTCTCGAAGTAAGCACTTTGAACTTTGCGAGTCGCATCATCGGTACACGTCATGACTGGGTCACTCGCACAGCAGTGTTTATAAATGTAATGGACGCCAGGCGGCCCCTAAAGCGTGGAAAAGTCATCACCGCTCTATTATGGCCGGTTTGCTACTGCATACGTGGCAGTTCTCACTTTACACTCCTTTTCTTTTTCTCTAAAACCAGGATAAAGGAATACTTGCATCATACAAATCTAGGAACAAGAGGAAATAATCATTCATAGAAAAGTACGAATGAAAGAGTTAATACAGAAGTTGCACCATACAACCAAAATACATTTACCATGTCAAACACTGAGCTCTGTTTGGCTCAATTTTCAAGGCTCAGCAGTACAGAACACCCTGCACACTATCATGTTTACATCTCAGTAGAATGGGAACTAGATGCAGAGTGGGTATTGGATTTGAAGTTTGAGTCATCTCCATTCTCATTTGTCTAAACATTGTTCTTGGACTTACAAGATGTGCTGGTCAAGAGGCTTGGCAGGCCATTTAGCAGTCAAAATGAGAGACAGCCACAAGAGAAAAAGGTGACTGAAAGAAGTAGTAATGGTGCATCATTTAAGACCTCGCAGCACCATTACAGAAGGGATTAATGCAAGTAAATGCTTTAGAAGAAAAAAAATAAGAAAGCACTGTAATCCCAAAATGTGAAGAAAGACAAAGCAAAAACTAAAACAGCATCTGATTCAGCATTTAGCTACTGAACAAGAGGCACCAGAAGCCGCTATGTGGTAAACACCAGAAACATCAGACATTCATGTCATCGAAGTAATGCATTACCTACCTAATCCCGCAAAGACAGCCGGCAAGCTTGGCCATTACTTACAATTTGACACTATATATGACCCAAAACATAAACAACTCCTTTTTTCCATACATACCGTTTATGATGGTATAAAACAGTACCGAAGAGGCTTCATTTTCCTACTTTTTGTTCTGTTTTGAGATATAAGGCTTACCTTCAGACACTTGACTGATGTCATCATACATAGCAAACAGCTTGGGGAAGTCTCGACAGTACACATCAGTGTAGGACGTACATCGCAAATCCCTGTCAATGGGGAGAAAAAAAAAAAAGCAAAAGGAAATTAGACTAAAAACTATCCAACATTAAAAGTACAGATTGAGTGACAGTCAATATTATTTTTTCCCTCCCCATTTTGGCGTCGTATACTATACCATGTCAGACCATAGCAGAATTTAAAGAAAGGAGGAGGGCCGAGCGCCCTAATGGTTCCTGGGGTAGACCGATATGGCTGCATTGGCCGCCACAAATGAAATCCCTTTAGAACCATCAGCCCTGGTCATGCGGATGTCCCTTAAATAAAAGTTTATGAAAGGGTTCTCCGAACGCCAGTAGGCTGCCTCCAGGAGATGGCGCACGGGGACAGAGTGCTGGAACGCTGAGGACGTGGCCAGCGCTCTGACCTCATGGGCTCGGGGTGAAAGGGCTGGGAGGTCTTTGTACGCCTGGGCATAGGCAGATCTGATAGTATTGGATAGCCACCTAGAGATAGTGCCCGCCGATATGTCCTTCTTGTTGTTGGGGTTGATGGAGATAAGAAGGCGTCTCTGCGAGGAACGCCTGGGGCGGGAACGCTCCCAGTAGTATCTGAGGCACCTAGAGGGGCACAGGTCCATGTCCCCACCCCGCTCGCTGCCTAAGATATCCGCTAGAGAGCGGATCAGAGGAAGGAGAGGCCGTGCCCGGTTCCTGGTTCTTCGCTAAGAACTCAGGTAGGAACTTAAGTGAGACCGAGCCGTCTCTGTGAAAGGCGATGTCCCGAGGGTCCCCGCTGAGGGCATGAATCTCACTTCGCCTTCTGGCTGAGGCCAGGGAGAGAAGGAAGGTGGTCTTGAAGGAGAGGAGGTCAAAGGGAATGGAGCGGAGGGGCTCGAAAGGGGGTTTTCTGAGGGCGCCTAATACCAGAAAGAGGTCCCACATGGGGGCGCGCCTAGGGGACTGAGCTTCCCGTAGGGCAACCCCCCGAGATAGTTCTCTGAGGAGAAAGTCATTGTCGAAAGATGGGCCGCCGAGCTGTCGGATGGTGGTGCATACGGCCGATCGGTACCCCGAATGGAACTAGCCGAGAGTTTTTAGAGAGGACGAAAGGTGGGATAGGAAATTGCCTAACTGGATGTTGGAGGGGTGTAGGTAGGGGACCGAGTTAGCCGTGCACCACGTGACCCATCTCTCCCATCGGTAATTGTAGAGGGACTCTGTGCTGGACCTACGTGAGGCCGAGGCCAAGTCTCGTAGTCCCTGCGATGCTCCCGCTTCTGTCAGGGTATCTAGGACAGACCGGGGTCTGTCGGCGGGGGGCGGCGGGGACCGGTGGTCGCAATTTGGCTGGCATAGAAGCCAAGCGTGTAGGCGAAGCATCTGGGGATTGGAGTGAGGGAGGCCCGAGCGAGGTTGTCTGAGCAAGTCCCCACGAGGGGCTAGCTGGAGAGGGGGAACGTGAGTTAGGGACCTGAGGTCCGGGAACCACGACTGAGTCGGCCACCACGGGGGTTATGAGGATGAGTTTGGGTCTCTCCAGCCTGGCCTTCCTGATCACTTTGTGAAGTATGGGGAAGGGGGAAAGGCGTAGGCGATGAGTCCCGTCCAGGGGAGGGAGAGCGCATCGACCGCGTACGCTCTCGGGGGTCCGGGACTGGAGAGACATACATGGGGAGTCGATGGTTGAACCGGGTCGCAAATAGGTCGACCATGGGCTTGAACCAGTGGTCCCAGACAGTGGTTAGTGTCAGCTTGTTCAGGGTCCACTCTGTGTGCAGAAAGGGTCCCTGACCGGCTGAGAGTGTCTGCCAGGATGTTGCGTGTCCCCGCTATGTGTCTCGCACGGAGGGTGGTTCCCCGTGCGTGGCACCAGCGAAGGAGGGCCTCTGTCCGTAGAGAGAGCCGATGGAGTGCCCCCCCCCCCCCCCCCCCCCCCCTTGTTGACGTAATGGGCTACCGACGTGTTGTCCGTGAGGAGGAGAACCAGTCGGTGAGAGATTAGATGTTGGAAGTGGAGGGGCCAGCCTGACCGCTTCCAATTCTAATATATTGATGTGGAGGCGAGCCATCTGTGCGTCCCACATCCCCGAGGCATGACTGTCCCCCAAGTGGGCCCCCCAGCCCGAGTTGGAGGCGTCCGTGTATAGTTCGAGGGACTGAGTTGGGAGAGAGATCGGAACGCCGGTGATCAGGGTGGACGGATTGAGCCATTCGTCCGTGCGCCCGAGAACCAGGGGCCGAGGGGAATGGTCAGGTCCCAGCGGTCCGAGGTCTGGGACCAACGACGACGGAACTCCCTCTGCAGCTGGCGTTTGGGGACCCGACCCAGCGGAATGAGGGCAGAAAGGACTCCATCATCCCTAAGAGGGAGGACAGAGTTCTGGCCGAGGTGTGCGATGCTCCTCGGAGGCGCGAGATGAGGTCCACAATCCGGGCGGACCTCTCTGGGTCGGGGCGACCTTCATGGTAATTGTGTCGAAACTCATGCCCAGGAAAGAGAACCTCTGACTGGGAATGATTCGCACTTGAGGGGGTTGGTTACAAACCCCAAGGTGGAACAAAGGCTGAGGAGGCGAGTGGTGTGGGCTTGGCACTGAGCCTGGGAGGAGGCTAGGACAAGCCAGTCGTCGAGGTAAACCAGGAGGCGAATGTCCTCCTGCCTGGCCAGGGCGGCCATCTCCTTGACAACCTTCGTGAAGAGGAAGGGTGCCAGGGAGAGGCCAAAGGGGAGAGCTTTGAACTGGAACACCCGAGCCTGCCAGACGAACCGGAGGTAACGTCTGTGCGCCGGGTGAATAAGGATCTGGAAGTACACATCTTTCAGATCTATGGAGGTAGCCCAATCTAGGTGGTGGATGGAGTCTCTGATCTGGGAGGGCGTGTCCATCTGAACTTGGTATGTCTGAGGAACTTGTTGAGGGGAGAAAGGTCGAGGATGGGCCTCCATCCCCCCGAAGGTTTGGGGATCACGAACAGGTGGGAGTAAAACCCGGGGTTGGGCTGGAAAACTTCGGTGATGGCCCTTTTTCTGTAGGAGTTCGAGGACTTCCAGGCGAAGGGCGTCCGCCTGGGCAGGTGGGGGGTCGCTGGGGGACGGAGGAGGAGAGCGCATGAGGGGAGGGCAACCGTGAGCCCACGGTAGGCGAAACCCGTCCTGAAGAACCGACACTACCCAGGGGCTGAGGCCCATACGTCGCCACTGGCGGCGTGCCGGGAGAGGTTGCCCGCCAGGGAGCCGATGGTCCAGGTGGGGGAAGGGGAAGAGTGGGCCGGTGTCTTGCTGGGCAGGTTGGGCCAGCTCCATGCCCACTACGGGAGTGTCCTCCAGTCACCGGCGGGGCCGTGCTTGCTGGCCGAACCGAAAATTTTTGGCGAGGTTTCGGTTTAGGCCTCTGCGAGTTAAGTGGGCGCTTGGCCGGCCCGGCGGTGTGAGATGGGGCTTGTCGGGGATACGGAGTGGGCCTGTTGGCCCTGGGGTAAGACCGAAAGGGGGGCCTGGAAGGGCGTGGCTGAGGCCGGGGGGCAAAGGACGCCGCCTGCTTGCGTTCCTCGAGCGAGAGAGACATAGCCGAGGTGGAGTACTCTCGCCAAAGAGCGAGTGATCCTGGCCCGGGACACATCGTAGGGATGCCCTGAGTGCCGGGGAGAGTGAGGAGCGTGCAAGCACCGCGTCTCTAGCCACTAGCAGACAATTTAAATGGGCTTGTTGCTGCGCTGTCCGCCGCAGCCGACAAATGATGCGATATCCTGTTAACTAGGTGTCGCATGAAGGGATCGCTGAATAAGCGAGGTTCGTCCTGGTGTGGTTCGGAGTTTGTATCCGAAGGCACTGGGACGGCGCCGTCATCCCCAGGCCAGAGTACCTCCGCCCTCTGCAAGAGCATGCTAAGGTAGGCATGCCCTGCAGTGGTGTGTAAGATGCCCATCCGGGCTACTCGGTCCCAGTCCTTTAACGCTTTAAAGGAGATGGTGGCCGAAGTAGGGGGGCCCGGTTGGGTATCAGGCGACAATCCGATTGGGAGATGGCCCACTCCCTGTTAGCCGGATTGTCGGCAAAGAGGGAGGTAACTGGGTGCTTCCTGCGGGGTCCCAAGTAGGGCGCTGAAGGGGGCCGCATTGGGTGCGGGGGAAGGTCTTGACCCGGCGTGGGGACGGCGTCTGCACCCCTGGCGCGTTTTGCCGGACTCTCCCACAGCGAAGTGAGGGACTGAGGTGCGACAATCCTGAGTCTGGAGTGTTGGGCTGGGGCGGCCCAACGATCTCAGGGAAGGCCAAGATATCGGCAGAGGGAGGGGGTCCCTCGACACCAAGTCCGGTCGAAACCGTTCAATGGTGTGGATATCATAAAGGGATGAGAAGAGGTCCTCATCGTTGTCGTCCTCAGGCTGTGGGGAGTCGAGTTCCTGGGAAGGGAGGTCTTCCTCAGGGGGCATCTGCGCGGGTGCGCGAGGGTCCCGCCCTGGGGGGGGTGGGGGGGGGGGGGGGGGGGGGGGGCGGGACCCTCGTGGCTCTATGCTCGGCAGACGGGCTAGGGTGGGAGAGCCCGGACTGCCGATCGGACAGCGCCCGAGGTGGGAGACCCAGGTCGACCCAAGTCTGCGAGGCTGGGTGCCACAATCGACCAAATAGTTGTTCAGGTTGGGTGTGTGTATTGAGCCACTGGTCCCTCTCGGGGGCATAGAGCCACTGGTCCCCGCGGAGATAAGCGGGCTGTGGCGGCCCAGAGTACTGTGCAGGGACTCGCGGGGACCGGGGTACCCTGGCAGCAGCAGGGGGGAATAGTAATCGACCATGGTATGTGGTCCCCCCCCCCCCCCCCGGGAGCGTGCCGGGCCCCAGAGGAATAGGGCAGGTTACCCGTGGTCCCGCTGGTAGATCCTCCCCCCGGAGGAACGTCCCCCCCGAGGACGTTGCCCAAATGGGGGGCCGAGTAGGTCGGACCCCCAACATCCTGAACCCCTAGGGGAACCAGCGACGGGCGAGCGGGTTGGTCGGCCGTCCTTGTGTATGTTCACAACTGGTGGATGCACTCGGTGTTCCCATACGCCCAGAGTTATGGACATGTGCATGGTCGTGCCAAGACGTGGCCATAAAACTGCGTCCGGAGATAACGGGACGCTCCTCGTGCAGGGGTGTTGGCTGCACCTGTGCACGGTGGGGGAGAGCGTCGTGAGACGGCGAGTCCAGATGGGGGGAAGAAGTGGACCCGCGCGTCTCATAAATGCGAGTGACGGGTGGGGGTTCCAGCCCAAGGCCGTCACCCGTGCCTGTCCGCGGCCCGGCAAAGGTCCCCGGGGGCCGGGGGTCGCGTGACTCGGCATAGTAAGTGGATGTCTGACTATGCGCAGGAAAGCTAGAAGGCAGGGTGGCTGGGGAAGCGGAATCCCGCTTGGATGTTTTGGCTAGAGGGGGTCCCTTAAAGGGGGCCTTGCCCTTAGATTTCCTGGGCAGGTCGAACGAAGGGCACTTAGAAATCGCAGCCGGTTGCCTTTTAGCTTTCGAACGCAACGGTCGTGCGTCCGTCGGTCGGGTAGAGGAGGGAGATTCCCGCGTCCCCTCCGCGGGAGGGTCGTCTCCGTCTACCGCGGCCGTCCGTTCTCCCAAGGAGAGAACGGTTCGCTCGGGGTTGGAACCAACTCGTGGGTCCTCCAGGAATGTGAGCGAACCCTGAACGTCAGAGTTGTTGCTCGACCCAGCCGAGTCCTTCACCATATTGGGCGATGGCGCCGCGCGAAACCGGAGCACACGATCGTAAACGGGAGACACGACGGTCGATCGAGGAGGATAACTAAGTCAATCGATCGACAGTGCGCACACAATAAAATATAAATGTAAACAACGCACACAATGGAATATAAAGGTAAACAAGTCCGTACAGGGACACAAAGCGCAGCAGAAATGAGCGAAACCGTGCGTGAGAAGCGACCGTGGCGTGGGCCCAAAGTGCTGAGTAACGCCACGTGTAAATACAATGACGACGGTCGATCGCGATCGTTAAGGACACGAAGGCAAGCGAGAATTTGTGACAAATGAATGAAAGGGGTGCAAACCAACTGAAGGAAGCAAATTCAGGACGAAAAAACCACGTAAAATACCGTGGGTTAGAAGTTGGTGCACAAGAGGGGGAGACCGGCGCAAAACAAGATGGCGACGAGACCGGCTCACGATCGTCGCACAGGAGGTTGTGGGATCGTGGTATAAATGACGGCGAGGGAAGAAAACGGAATTTAGTGGCGAATGGGCAGAAGGCGATTGAAAAGGCAAGGCCGATGGATAAAAGGAGGCACAGAACCAGCGATGAACGCGACAATGGAAAATGCCAATCATCTGAACCGGTTACGCGGGATGCAAGAACCGGGAGCACACAATCGCGAGAATAATTCCGTAAATAAAGGTTAGAATGCTAGCCCACCGATAACCTCACTCGTCAAGATTACTCTGAGGGATAAGCACAAGCCACAAATAAATGAGTTCAGAATGCGAACACAGCAATCTTTACACAAAGGCAAAGTATAGGCGAGACAGAGCACAAGACTTATCTTGCTTGGGTGACAGGCCGAAGTAGAATGACGTACAGTACACGAACTTCGGCATCTTCCATAGGCGGAAGTAGGGTGGGTGTCACGTGACTATCTTATGACTGCATTGGCCACAAAACTTCGGCCTGAAAGAGCTGACTGACAGCTGTTTAATGCTATGGTCTGACATGGTATAGTATACGACGCCAAAGTACATTTTTGCTAACGGAAACTTTTCAGACATTTAACTGACCCCGCAATTCCACAGAGAATATGCAAAAGGATGTTTATCAACTACAATACTGAAAGATAATTTTGTTGCTTGATTGCTGTTGCATATTTGCTTGATTGCTTTGCTGCACAGACTAGCCCGGACCTAAGTATATCCATGCGCATTTCAAACTGTCGACTGTGATTAAGCTCTATCAGTCAATCTTGTTCAAATGTATAGAAATGATAAGGTGACAGTTTTCTTTTTCTAATCTCAATTCAAACTACAATGCATCATTACATTCTAACATCAAACCTTCTGCACTTCCTGAAAAATTCAATTAGAAAACAACCTTCACAGACAAGTTTTCAGCTCAAGAAAAAGTAAAGACTGTTCACAATTTCCATGCTTTTCAAAATAAAAAATAACTCAAAATGTAACTTCAAAGGAAATCAAGTCATCCTGTTTGGACAGTATAAAAGAAAAAAAAAGACTGCTGCAAACCTGGCAATCTGGTACACTAGCGGAGCCAAGGACTCCACTTCTCCATGAAGCAGAATGTTAAGCTTCAACTCCTGTGTAAAAATTCAAAAGCAAACTTACCAATCAATCACAATTGATGAGAACATTTGAGTATACTAAAAAAAAACAAACCCACATATCAATAAGTACTTAATATTCATAATGAAATTTACAAAACAGAAGTCGCGGAGCCGACGTGAGGGCACCACCACCATGTCCATCCAACGACAGCCCATATGACAAAGGCTGAAAACAAATTTACGGATCAAAACCAGGATAGGGAAGGTAGGGGTGAGGACTGGGAATAAAGGTGTTACAAAATAAATACTAAATCCTTCACTGACAGCACAAGGACCACTGATTTCTGTCTTGTAAATAGAACCATTTACAATGCCTGTCCAGAGTCCACTTTCTTCTTTTGGGTGAGACCAATCAGCAGAACCTAGCTGTGTTGTGTCTGTACTTCCAAAGTACCTGACTGAGATATATTACCTGTAACTGTGTGGTATTCTCACCACTATCAAGGGTAAAAAAAAAAAAAAAACATACAATCTGACAGATTCCTGAGGCAGTCAGTGAAGGGAAGAACAGAAAACCGTAAGGAAATGTCATCAGAATAAGTGCAAATAAAGACCAATGAAATGAACAATTATTATGCAAAAATAAAAAAAAATAACAACACAAAAAAAACAAAATCCCACCCAAGCATTTACATCAACATTACAATCATCATGATAAATACAAAATTACAGGAGCATCTTTTCTCCTCTCCCCTCTTCTTTCCCACTTTCATACCATGAAAATAAAATAAACATGACAGTTTAAAGTCTAAGGCCAAAGGGTTTTCTAATCACACCAGACGAACCTCATACACCAAATGGAGCGCAAGCATCACTGCAGGACAGTGTGGAAACAAGAGAGCTGCTGTGTCCACAGAACAGGGCTTGGAGTAGACAGAACCATCTCGCACAGTGGGACAGCGTTCAAGCCCCACAAAATCCTCCACCTCGTCCACCACGCAGTTGTGATGCTCTGAGTTCAACAGGTACTCCCAGTCCTGACCAACAGATGACTGCACATCTTTAGTTAATAGGTATAACTGTAACAATGAACACATTTACTAGGTCCTGGTCTATGTATTACTGAACACCTTTAGCTGGTATAACTGTAATACTGAACACATTTACATGATTCAGACGCACCTGAAAAGCTGAACACCTTTGGTAGGTCCTGATCAACGTCTGACTGAACACCTTTAGTAAGTACAACTATAACTTTGAACACATTAGGGAGGTTGTCGTAAAGTATGACTGACCATCTTTAGTTGGTGCACTATTAATCTAAACACATTCAGCAGATCCTGGTCATTTTTGACTAACATCTTTAATTTAACAAGTGTAACAAAATAGTTGAACACATTCAGTACATCCTGATCAATGTATGGCTGAACATTTTCAACAGGTGTAACAATAAAGCTGAACACATTCAGTAGGTCCTGATCAATGCATGACTGAACATTTTCAACAGGTGTAACAATAAAGCTGAACACATTCAGTAGGTCCTGATCAAATATATGACTGAACATTTTCAACAGGTGTAACAATAAAGCTGAACATATTTAGTAGGTCCTGACCAATATATACCTGAATATCTTTAGTTAATAGATGTTAACTATAGAGCTGATGACATACAGTAGGTCCCAGACAATGTATGACTGAGCATCTTTGGTTTAACAATATATGTAGCAGAGAAGCTCAACACTTTCTAAGACCTTAAATAACCAGTCCTGATCAATGTTATGACTTAATATGTTTAATTGGTGTAAAGTGAAGCTGAACAATGTTACTGACCATAATCCTTTTGTTCACATGGCTGTAAAACTTGGTAATTACTGCTAAAGTGTTGCCATAGCCACTCAGCCATAGGGGCAGAAGCTCACCATGTCTAAGACATAGTATGACCGAATACACCACCCTATTATGAGAAGCTGCTGAATTCTAAGATTTCGAAGCCAAGTTGGGTGAAGCCAAGGCGTGTGATCAAGTGAAGAACTGTTGCACAGTTGAAATTCCTACAGACAGATCCAAAAAGGAAGCTTTTCCCTCTGCTGGAAACACAAACTTGAACAGATGTTTGTGGGCATCCATATCAAAACAAAGACCAAAAACTGTGGAACCAAAAGAGGCATGTTCCATCATAAAGGAAAAGGACAAAACTGAACTAGTTCTACATGGCACACTGTTGTGGACTCACTATGGGAGATCACTCTAGCCAGGTTATCTGGGAACTAAGGCAAAGTTTGCCCCCTACTCTCCAAAATTTGTTTATAGATATTATGATATGGCGATGTTCCACCCCAAGTGAGGATAAGGTATTTGTTTGGACAGGAAAGCATGAAAAAACATTAACTCTCTTGATAAGCGTGCGCCGGTAAGTGCCTAACTGGAAATCACACGGCCCAAAAGGCTGAGCGCCTGCCAGCGCCCGGTGAAACACGTGGCAACAATAGGTGCCGCCATGTTTCTCGTAGAAAAGGAAGTCTCGCGCGAGAACGTGACTTCCTTCTTCCTGTAGCCATTCACTTCCGTTTGCAAAAAAAACACGAGTCGATACATGCCGTGGTTCTCGAGTTATGAATTTTTAAAGTTTTGTGGTTGAAATGCTGGTTTTCACCATCGCTAACCTTGATTTCTGCCGTTCTATAATGAGATTTAATAATGAAGATACTGTGATTTGTGGGATTTACGGAATAAGACTTAGCGAAAGTGCTGGGTGGTGAAGCTTACAGTGACCTAGATTTCGACTGGGATGAGGTTCCAGATATGATAAACAACGATTCAGAGAAAGTTCTGAAGAAGAAGATTTTTTTTTTTTTTTTCGAGTAAATGGCTCATGTGACATTCTTCAAACTTATGATATAGCAACATATATATATTCGTAGGATTTTTTAAAATGATTTTCATTTCATTATTTCCTTTCCTCTCTTTTAAATTAATTTTAAATTGGATAACCATGTTCAAATTACCGAGTTACTTATCTTGCTGATGGTTTTCGGCGTAACTAAGCTCAGGTAAGTGCATACTAAAGAGGGTTAATGTAAAACGGGACAATTTTCATACAAAACTGCCTGGAATGAAGAAGAGAACACTGCACACAGAAAAATACAGCGTCAGCACATGAATATACAATGACACAGGCTGGACTGTCAGGCTTGTGCTATAAAAATTCACCAACTTCTGAACTGTTTTTTTAACAGACCTCTTCAGATCCCTGGTCAGAGGGCCTGGCTCTCTTTGCAGACATGATGGGAGACATGGAGCGATCCAGTTCACGCTGCAACAGCCACAAGTTCAAATATGTATCATGTCATCACTGTCAGTGTTACCAGCATTAAGATGGCCTACATTTCCACTGTGTTCAAATTACATCACAAATTTGATTTTCACACCACATTATCTATGTTGTAACTTCAGAAGACTTGATTTTGTTTTTGAAGTTTATGTGTATGATCCTTACATTTTTATCCATTTGTTTTTTTTTCCTGAGAATGATCATCTTGCTCATTAATAATCTTTCAATTACAAGTTTACTTCCTGAGTTGAGAAATGGTAACCCATTAAAATAAGATCATATTCTACTTTCAATATTTCAGACTTTCATTGGCCGAGGCAGGATTTCTTAATATGACTTGGACAAACTGTTCTACAAATATAACCATCCTGTCTTATCTGCCCTTATATAGCATATCTGCTTAGAATAGAAAAAAGAATATATAGGAACAGTATCTTAAATACAGATGTATATGTGCACACTTACACATCTGCACATATTTCTTTACCTTCTACCACTTTCTTCCATCAATCAGCATGCCTCTACCAAACTAGAAAAATATTTTACTGATTGAATTTTATGAAATGTGAAAATGATTTGATTTCCAATTTTTCCATAGCAATAAAAAAAAAAAAAAAGTCATACTTCATCAAAACTGCAGCTATTTCGTTGATTTTTTTCAGTGTTTTTTAGTCTGATCTATAAACCAGATGCTCATAAAAACACAGAACAAATCACACAGCATTGAGACCTAAGACTTCAAAAGTTACATCACTGACATTAGTGATTACCCACCTTGCCAGTCAAGGCAAGACGAGTCGTGTCATATCCCATGAGGCCGAGCAGACATCGCTGGAAAACATGCCACTCAGACTGGTTGCCAATGCCACCAGGTATGTTGCGCTGAGTGTACCATCGACCCAAAAACTGCAAGGCAACATCTTTGGGCAACAGATGCTTCAGGGCTTTCAGACACAGAGAGAAACTGCACACAGCAAAGTATATGAAGCATCAGACCACAACACCACATGGGTAATAACAAAAAAGCAAACTTTGATGTATGGGAGTAGCAACAACAGGAAATGAGTGATGATATACAGTTTGAGACTTCAAAAGGAAAAAGGCATGGTAGGTATGGAAAATCAAAGAACTCTGAAGGGCTGACAGGAAAGGGTAGCAACAAGGAAGGTTTTACAAACAACATTCTATAAACTGACAATACAAGAAGCAAGTGCGACGAACTCCTGGGAGTTAACAAGACAAAATATTGCAAGCTTTTCATTAGATGGATAAATAGCCATACTGCACAACCCCATTTCAATCAGCTATAGTGACACTGATATTTAATTCAGTCTTCAATTAGTTAACTCATTTTGAATAATGGGATCAAGATGGGTGGCAGCAGGAGGGGGGATGGTTTGAAACCATTTTTTTCCCTTAAGAAGTATTAATGGAGAGTTACAATATTAGACTTCAGAGACACATCTTTTTAAAACTGAAGAACTGTGTATGTATGCAAGGATCACTTACTGCCTGGTGAGGTGCAGATGGAAGGCAGAGAAGTCCTAAACAGGGAACCATTCAAAAGCTCCTGCAAAATGAAAAATATATATTTCAAACATGCATTAGAGAGTAGGTGAAGGCATAAACTAAATAGAGAGTACGTGAAGGCATAAACTAACTCAGCCACACACAAAACTGCATTTTTAACATTTGCGCACATATGCACTCATGCACACACACACACACACACACACACACACACACACACACACACACTATGTATTATGTAACACCATTTTGGGGTGAAAGGCAGTCAAACTCAAAATGAACAAATCGAAACATTCACAAAACTTCACTTATCTGCCAAATTCAAACATTCGCGTAAAAAAAGCTACAATTCTAATACAATTGTAAAATGACAATGCAATAACACTACAGTTACAAATCAAATAACAGAGGATTCTGGGATCACTGAACACAAAAGTGAAATTACACCTTAATTCAGCAACTAAGAAAACATCACCTCTACCTCCACGCTCGCAGTGAGTACATATGACAATGCTGGAATCTGCCAGTTCATTGCTGGAATGTAATGGTTATGCTTCCTGAGGGGTACGTTCACTCAAGTTTGTTCCATGACCCAAGAAATTACTGCTGTCTGCAGAGGTCTTAGCTGGTGGAGTCATTTCAAAGAATGCTGGACTCCTCGGGTTGGTGGTCTGATGGCAGACTGATATTCACTGCTCTTTGTGAACTGCCAGTTCTCAGGCTATGACTGGGTCAATCTTGGTGTGAGTTAGACATCTTCACATCTTTCTGTTGCTTTTCTGTTTTCATTTTTCCCTGTTTTGAGAGATCACTGACTGACGAACTGCCAAACAGAGATCAATTCACAAATAGGCCTATTTTCCTCCATATTTCGGTAAGCTCTTTTGTGTATTTTATTCGGTAGTATCTTATTTCCATATTTAACACATTTTTCCACAGGTGAACAGGAGTGAAAATAAATGAACCAGTTTCGCAACAGACTAGTCTCCAGGTACATAACTTACCACACAGAACCTGTTGCGGACATTGTCTCGGAGGCTTTGAATCAAGGAAGAATCTTGATTGCCCTCTGCCATGGACCCTTCTAAGTGGGATGGGGTTCCTTCACACTGCAGTGGTACTGGAGAAATGTGTGTCATCTGGAACAACAGAACCCATGAATAATCTCATCAAACTAGAAACTTGTAAAGAGAACAAGAGGTCCGGTGTTTCCTTTCGATGAAATGTTTGCTGTACAAGGAAAAGGTAAAAGAAACCTAATGAAGACCTTTTATATATACCCATACAGCAAATAGAAGAAACTAAAAAAAAAAAACATCACATCTATAATTCTTATATCTTTTATTATCAAAACACAATTTAAAACCCTACTGGCAGTAACTGACATGTTGATTTTCACAATAGAAATGACAGCTGCCTTCAGAATTCAATATCTATTGCATCCATGTAAGCCCACATAATATACACGCACACATGCACTACATACTATACACACACATGCCCTATCTGTTTAACATTCTTTCAGTTTGAGGATGTTGTCAGAGGCTGACCAACCACACATGATTTCAACCACAGCAATGCCTCATCCACATCTGTTTCTTTTCCCACCCTGCCTCCCTTGCAAATCTCCATGCTCATCCAAAAAAAAAAAATGTTACCTGCAAATCAAAAGCATGCAACACCACCTTCACACAGCACAAATGCATACGAACCTCCTCATCAAAGCGGGCGTCCATGGCACTGGGGGGTCGACTGGAGGTGAAGACCTCCCCACAGGTGGGGCTGCCCTGCGGGGTGGTGGCACGAAGCAGGCTCATAGACGCCGAGCCCAGAGGGAGGAGAGGGATGTGCAGGTTGTTAATCTGTAACATGCAGACGAGGAACTGAAGCTGGTAAAAGTACTTTTATAATAACAAAAGTGCACCACCTACAATGAATAGTTATTAATGGTAACAAGCAATTACTATCCTCTTGTGGTAAAAACGCTTCTTTTACAATATTTGTCAAGAAGATCCCTTCCAAGCACTTTTAAAGACATAAACACATAATGGTATCCAACAAATAATGATAGCGATCAGCAAGACTTAGACTTAAGACATATGTAACAACACTAAGAGCCCCTGATGTTCCTTATTTTCTTCAATAGTGATTGTTGTTTATTGTCCCATATATAGTCGTTAGGGCGGTGTGACAGGCAACTGGGGATCTTCGCAGCTCTTGTATGCTCACTCATGTGCAAAAGGATTGAGATAAAAGAGTTGAGGAGACAGACACCATATTTCACCAATCACTTCTCATTGCTCACTGAAAAGCCATGACAGACACTCAGAGAAAAGCAAGCAAGATCAGCAGATCTATTGAAAATAATATAGTAATAACTATAAATTTGACTTTGCAGCATTTTATTGAGCAAACACGCTACAGGGACTGTAAAATTTTCATTACATCTAAACTCATATGCACATGTGCACACATACGTGCACACAATATTACCTGGGCCAATCTTTTCAAAACTTTCATATTGGAGCATTTCTAAAACACAGAAATAGATAGAAAGATAAATACAGATTTTTAAGTACTGACCTTTGGTACAGTGTGAACAGTCACAAATCCATTGATGTCCAATGTCAGCAACAAATCCAAGGACTGAAATAGTTAATATAATTATCTAAATTCAATATGACTATGATGATGATACTGATTATGAATTATGATGATGGTGGTAATGAATCTTATTGTATGCTACATTGTTTTCCAAACTGTTTAAACTGCTGGATCTGAACATGGCAAAATGATCCCACATATTCATGAGAAATATCTGCATAAATTCAAACACATGCATGCAAACCATTAAAATTTCACCAAACCAGTCATGTTACGATGGTATCAATGATCGACTCACAATCACATCTTCTAAGATCTAAACCTGCTTTACGCTTTAAAAACCATCTGGCCAGGTAAATGCCAAACAGTGATCAGGACTGCACACTAATATTCCCCTTCTCTCCCCGCCTCCCTTTTCTCCCCCTGCACATTTACATAATAACATCACAGGATAAGACATCTCTTCACAAAAATCAAAAACCCTGAACTCCAAAACCGTTTTAACTGTACACAGGGAAAATGCACAGTGGCAGAGACATGGGGAAAGAGGAAGACAACCTCCTGTGCAAGAGGAAAAAACTACACACAATGAAAACAAAGAGGGGAGCTCACCTCCACAGGGCAGGCATCCTTGGCAGAGATGATAGTGACAGTGCCAAAAATGAGCTGACCTGAGATCATTGCTTTCCTCAAAGCGAAACACACCTGTGATAGCAAACACAGTGAGGTGAAACACCACCGTGAACCTGGACATAAAGTCTATGAAATATCAATATTTTCAATTTGCTGCCTTCAAACATACCAAAGCATACACACTGCATCCCTCAGTCCTCAAGTACAGATTTGCATCAATATTTGTTTATGACAGTTGTTTCAAGTTTTTTGAACTGTAAAGTGACAGATGTCTGAAAACAAAACTGAGCATTTTTCAACCCAGGCACAGTCATCATTGCAATTACCTATAATGCCAGTTCGTTATTTAATTCCTATTTCTGACAGTTGCTGATATTATCACATCTTGTAAAATATAGTGTCCTTGACTTGAATGAGCTCCATTTATTTTTCCCTTTTGTAAGAAAATACCAAAACGTATCATAAGCAACCTCTGAAGACTAACAAAATCATTTTTTTTTTTAAATGCTGATTTCTGTGTAAAAAATTAACAATTAACATCCTCAGGTTGAAAATCTCGACAATACAGTTAAAAGGCTGCACTTCTTAGAAGTTGTTCACATTTACTGTCAAATAAATGTCTTCTAAACTAAGAGTCTTGCATATCATGAAGCCTTCTCCTCCACTAACTAAAAGAACAAGGGGGAAAAGAGATTTTCAAGACATTTACACATACACATAGACACACACATTGAAAAACACCAACCTCAGCTGCTGTTTGTAAGGCACCATGAAACACAGGTATTTGCCCACACAGGTCAGATGACAGGAAGACCTTGATGCTTTGCCAAGAGGCCCATCTCTGCATACAGAGAGAGTGAATACTAAAATATAGCACACAAAGCCAAAGTAAATTTATACACTGCAACACCATAGATCGTGTACACGTCTCAAGAATGCTTTATTTAAGAGGACTCAGCGTAAGCATGAGTGAAAACTGTCTGCAATGTATGTGAATGTAAGTATTTCTGATATATCTGAACCTTTAAATTTGAGTACATTACAAAATCAAATACTGGGGTCAAACTATCAATGGGCAGAACATGGCCAGTAGGTCAGTTGTTTTCCAACTGGGAGAAGGATGGCATCAGACTCTGGTGATGTTCGGATGCTAATTATTTTTTTTTTTTTTTCAAAGTAGGCTTACAACACTGATGATAACATCACTATCTTCTACAGGAGAACAGACTTTGAAAATGCCACTTATGTTTCATCTCATCCACTGATAAAAAAAGTTTTATGATTGCAAAATTCGTAACTTTGACAGTCACAGCTGTCCTCAAAAAAAGGGAGAAAGAATAATGTCAGGAAGAGTAGTGTAGAAAAAAAAAATGCTGAACTGTGTTGATGATTTATTGATAGTTCACATTTCAAACTCTTTATAAGCAGGTGAACATCAAGAAGTGAATGAGAAGCCTTGGGATGCATTGCCTGAACTGAAGGGATGAGGAAAAAGATCCCTGTCCTCTCCATCCTCCTGCCCTGCCCCCCATCTTTTTTTTTTCAATAAGAAATTCTTTTTTCTGTTTCCTCCGAAGATCTTATAAAGGTTGGTCATTTCATGCCCTGAGGTGGGCCCTTGCGGTCAGTTGGGCTATAAACAACATGAATTTTATTACTGTTCAAGATCCTTTTGATATACACACACGTTTTTCCCCAATTCTGATCACCATAATCTACCACATCCAACCATAACTGCCCATCCATCCACACACATACACACGCACACATTCTACACACACACACACAATGTATACACACACAATCTATCTGTAAATCTGCCCAATAATAAGGTAAATAGCATTGTGTCTGTCAGGAATTCCAGCTGCCATGACTTCAGTCTAAACATAACATAAACAGTGAGATTCTGCACCACCCTAATAATTCTTCCATACTTCATCATGACTCTGTCTCAATGGCGCTCTATTCCTCCACACTCATCATGACTGTCTTACTGGCGCTCTATTCCTCCACACTTCATCATGACTGTCTTACTGGCGCTCTATTCCTCCATACTTCATCATGACTGTCTTACTGGCGCTCTATTCCTCCATACTTCATCATGACTGTCTTACTGGCGCTCTATTCCTCCATACTTCATCATGACTGTCCTACTGGCCCTCTATTCCTCCACACTTCATCATGACCGTCCTACTGGCCCTCTATTCCTCCACGCTTCATCATGACTGACTCTGTCTCACTGGTGCTCTATTCCTCCACACTTCATCATGACTCTGTGTCACTGGTGCTCTATTCCTCCACACTTCATCATGACTCTGTGTCACTGGCGCTCTATTCCTCCACACTTCATCATGACTGTCTCACTGGTGCTCTATTCCTCCACACTTCTTCACATGACTCCTGTGTCACTGGTGCTCTATTCCTCCACACTTCATCATGACTCTGTCTCACTGGCCCTCTATTCCTCCACACTTCATCATGACTCTGTCTCACTGGTGCTCTATTTCAACACACTGTCTCACTGGCGCTCTATTTCAACACACGTCATCATGACTTGTCTCACTGGTGCTCTACTCCTCCACACTTCATCATGACTCTGTCTCACTGGCGCTCTATTCCTCCACATTCATCATGACTCTGTCTCACTGGCGCTCTATTTCAACACACTTCATCATGACTCTGTCTCACTGGCGCTCTATTTCAACACACGTCATCATGACTTGTCTCACTGGTGCTCTATTCCTCCACACTTCATCATGACTCTGTCTCACTGGCGCTCTATTCCTCCACACTTCATCATGACTCTGTCTCACTGGCGCTCTATTCCTCCACACTTCATCATGACTCTGTCTCACTGGCGCTCTATTCCTCCACACTTCATCATGACTCTGTCTCACTGGCGCTCTATTCCTCCACACTTCATCATGACTCTGTCTCACTGGCGCTCTATTCAACGCACTTTCATCATGACTGTCTCACTGGTGCTCTATTCCTCCACACTTCATCATGACTCTGTCTCACTGGCGCTCTATTCCTCCACACTTCATCATGACTCTGTCTCACTGGCGCTCTATTCCTCCACACTTCATCATGACTCTGTCTCACTGGCGCTCTATTCCTCCACACTTTCATCATGACTCTGTCTCACTGGTGCTCTATTTCAACACACTGTCTCACTGGTGCTCTATTTCAACACACTTCATCATGACTCTGTCTCACTAGTGCTCTATTTCAACACACTTCACCATGACTCTGTTTCACTGGCGCTCTATTCCTCCACACTTCATCATGACTCTGTCTCACTGGCGCTCTATTCCTCCACACTTCATCATGACTGTCTCACTGGCGCTCTATTTCAATACATGTCATTATGACTCTGTCTCAATGGCGCTCTATTCCTCCACACTAATCATGACTGTCTCACTGGCGCTCTATTCCTCCACACTTCACTAGTGAGTTGATTTTAACGCGGTGACAGCCCTGACGCAGCCCTTTGCAGTTGGCTGGGCTATAAGCAACATTACCTTACCTTACCTCCACACTTCATGACTCTGTCTCACTGGCACTCTATTTCAACACACTTCATCATGACTCTGTCTCACTGGCGCTCTATTTCAACGCACTTCATCATGACTCTGTCTCACTGGTGCTCTATTTCAACACACTTCATCATGACTCTGTCTCACTGGTGCTCTATTTCAACGCACTTCATCATGACTCTGTCTCACTGGCGCTCTATTTCAACACACTTCATCATGACTCTGTCTCACTGGCGCTCTATTTCAACGCACTTCATCATGACTCTGTCTCACTGGCTCTCTATTTCAACACGCATCATCATGACTTGTCTCACTGGCACTCTATTTCAACGCACTTCATCATGACTCTGTCTCACTGGCGCTCTATTTCAACACACTTCACAATGACTTGTCTCACTGGCACTCTATTTCAACACACTTCACAATGACTTGTCTCACTGGCACTCTATTTCAACGCACTTCATCATGACTGTCTCACTGGCGCTCTATTTCAACGCACTTCATCATGACTGTCTCACTGGCGCTCTATTCCTCCACACTTCATCATGACTCTGTCTCACTGGCGCTCTATTTCAATGCACTTCATCATGACTCTGTCTCACTGGCGCTCTATTTTCAACGCACTTCATCATGACTCTGTCTCACTGGCGCTCTATTCAACACACTTCATCATGACTCTGTCTCACTGGCACTCTATTTCAACACACTTCACAATGACTTGTCTCACTGGCGCTCTATTGCATCAACTCAAGAAAGGTACCATTGTAAGGATGATTTACGTAAGATTTTGTATCTGGTTGAAGATATGGTAATATTTAGGGCTTCTCGAGGCTCCTCCTATCGAGTGGCAAGGAGAGTACTCTATACTATCTCTGATTATAGGCTCGTGGCTTAGGCAGGCTTACTTCTATGACCAGAAACCGCCATTCCATAGAGCAGATGTATGAGCACATCTGGGCTCTTTCCGCGTGATGTGTCCCCTGGCAAAGTGCCGCAAAGTCCAAAAGTTTCCATTGACAGATTAGAAGATACAGACTACTTTTGGCAGATATTACTCAAGTGACGTGACTGAAGACATGGAAGCTCGACTGTCTTGGGGGATCTGGGTTGCCCAAGCACCAACGCATCCATACTGAATAGGTCAATAGTTCATCTGCCTACCCTGCCAACACTCAACTCTGTGTATTTCTGTCTGGGTTCTTTGTTCAAGTTTCCTTTGACATTATTTGATGCATGTGCGGAAGGGCACCATCAGTACTCAATTGTGGATCTTCTTTTCTTGATCCTCCTGATGTTTTATCTTTTCTTGATTTTGCTTTCTATTGCCCATTTCAGCATTTGAGGGAGAGCAGGGACAATGCATTTCACCTCTAGACTAATGACAGAAACCTTTCTTCGAGGCACTCTGAGCCTCTGGTGCTGTTGCTGAGAACTGTACAGCGACAATCCCATGTGAGCGAGAAGAAACAGTGACGCCCTTTTCTGGTCAGCGTGCTCCCACCATTCTTTTTGACATTCAGGAATTTATTTGGGCATGTACAAATTAGAAACAGGAATCTAGCAACTACAAGTAGTTTGCAATATGCTTACCTGTCCAAAAACTAGGATGCCCTTCTACCTCACCGCTTAGTCAGGAAAAGGTGTGAAAACAAAGACTTCTAATATGGAGGTGCAGTGTTGAACTCACCAAGGGCAATCACTCTGGCTGGCCTATCAGGGATTGTGGCAAAGTTCATTCCCTGCTCTCCAATTTTTGGGGGTTTTTTTTGGGGGGATACGACATTTGTTTGGATTTTTAAGTATATTGTACAGCTACTTTTTATTGTAAAATTCCTTTTCTTTTCACACAAGGGAATTATCTTTCAATCTGGAAAATCATACTTGAAACAATTCATTAAAAATAAGATATTTACAACCATTCATTTAAAATGATAAGAACATGCAACCTGTTGTCTGTCCCCAATTACCATGAAACTGCCTTTATCCTTATAAGTTTCCATGTGCACGTTTTTCTGTATAACCTTTCACAACTGATCTGCCAATACAGTCCGTCCACCATTTTCCTGTAGCTAATGGTTCACCCATTGAATACAACATTTAAATTTCATTTCTTGAGAATTTAGCTCTAAGATGCAGTATTTTGACCCACAGCTTTAGCTCCTGCAAGTGCCATTCACAATGTGCTAGAAGACAAGCCCCCCAAAAACGTTTTTTTCAAATGTGGTCTTTTCCTTGTACTGAGCAGGAAAGTGAACGACGACAGTATTAGTAACATGATTGTGGACTACTTACCAGCCTCAGCAGATCAACTTTCCAACCCTTCGGAGTGAAGGTCAGTAATCACAACTGTTACTTACAAACAATTCCAACCCACACACAGCCTTTCAGACACACACACTTTCCCTCTCATACATAAATCCACAACTGCTCCCCCGATCCTCAATCCCCCAACTCCACCCACCCTCCCTTCTCCACTTGATACTTGTCTCTCTATTTCAATACATTCCATCCCTGTCACTCTTTCCCCACATGTAAACCATATAAAGACAAACCTGATAGTGGGGGCAGGTTCAGTCCACAGGTGTTCTAGGCAAACCTCGGGCTGGGGAGCAGCAGGGGCATCCACACAGCTTTCATTCACCAGCATGGAGGCATTAAATGAACTGTTAGGGGACCTCATGTACATGTTGGGGGCCCGGACTTGCGGTGACGGCGTGTGGAAACGGTACAGGGCTGCTTCAGATGACATCACACCTGGAGACTGCGAACGACTGCAGACAAGTGTAGAAAATTATGCTGGTGTTGATGCATATGTTCATGCATTGTTTATGTTCTGGAAAGTAAGTGCCCAAAAGTGATATGGTGCGGAGACAATGCACCTGGCTGTACAACAACTGTTTGTCTAAATATCGTTCACTGCAGTGCTTTTTGTCTTGGTCTTGTGTAAGTTCACCTAGTCTTTATAGCTCTCAGATGCATGATGACCCAGACTGACCAGACCAAGCAGACAGAATCACAAAGAAAGGACAATTATTTACACATAGCCAATCATGACCTAATCAAAATTCCTATCATTTTTTTTTTTACATAAAAAATAATGCTTCATATCTTCTAACATTGTTCATGCTTCATAACCTACTAACACTGTTCATGATTTTTTTTTTTCTCAGAAAGAAATAGTATTTCTACTAACAAAGATGTAATGGACCTCTACGTTGTCAAAAATCCTTTTTTTTTTTTTTTTTCAAATCTAACATCACATTTTGCAAAGCAATTTATGTGATGGCAGAACAATATCTATGCATGTTTGTTTACTTTGTTTCCGAGCTATACATTACATGAATGAAGAATAACAAACTCAAGTTGCAAATAAGTTAAGTGTCTCTTAACCATTTTTATTTTTCCCCCATTTTCTATGATTTAAACATTTTAGTGACTGATTGTCAAAATCAGCCCATGCATTACTTTTTACAAACAACAACTCGCCCCTCTTCCACTTGACGAGGGTCAATCTATTTTCCTTTACTGAACTGGTTGTCCGGGAATAACTAAGTACTGATTATTATTTACACATATTTAAAACTCTTTTTACAGAAAAAGACCTTTACCAGGGTCTTTCTAAGGTACTTGTCTGCTAAATCCATCTGTATCTCAGAACACATGAAAAAAAAATTTTGAACAATTCTGAAGAATCTTGGGGCAAGGGATATGGTCTTAAGACATGATCTTTAACTGGGGAAGCTAAATCGGAAATGAAATGAGGCAGGGAACAGCAAACAATGAACAGTAAATAAGTGGGGTAGTCTTTGCTCCCATAAGGAAACCTAACACAGAGTAACTTTTATTCAAGACTGGCACAGCCTTTTAAACTAGAATAAAGTCAGACAAATACAAAGACGAACAATCTAATAGTGGGGTAAAAACAAGCGCAGGCCAACAACTAAATTGTCTTCTTAGTAATGACTTGTCAAAACTTTGAACTTACGGAGGGGGGGGGGGGGGGGGTGTCAGCAGGAGGTTGAAGATGTAAAAACTGGGAAAATGAAATTAAGAAAATATGAAAACTCCTCACTGGCTGCATAAGGGAACCATCGCAATCCCTTTTAAAGGCAGATATATTTGCATTGCCTGCTCCGAGTTTAAAAGGCTGTGCCAGTCTTGAATAAAAGTTACTCTGTGTTAGGTTTCCTTATGGGAGCAAAGACTACCCCACTTATTTACTGGGGAAGCTAAGTTTTTCTGTGGCATCAATTTATATTGCATTCAAAGCATGTTCAGTGAATTTAAAAGAGTTCTTTCACTTTGCACTGTGTGTGACCGACACCAATAAATGACAATGATGGTACACTTAACTTGACTGGATGATTAAAAAAACCTGGGCACAGCCAAACTGATGATGATTCAAACATTGTGTGCAAGGTACAAATGTGCCTGAAGTCTACCCAAACTTAAAAGATGATGACAATCACTTCTTTTGCAAATCAGTGTAAAAAGCATCATACTTTCTTCCCAATCAGTAACATTTCTTGAATGTAGCCAGGATAATAGAATGAAGTTCAAGCAAGCCAAACAAATTCCACTGAACCAATGCAAAAGTCTGAATACACCATAGTGCTGACTTAAACCTGAGGGAAGTTACCTGTTGGTGAGCTGGGCAACAGCAGGGCTGGATCTCATGAAGGAGTTGGGGGAAAAGATGCGGTCTGACAGACTTCTCATGGGCGACATGCCAGAGGAGGGGCCTGACAAGTTGGCCAAAAGGCGAGAGTGGCTGCCACTTGACTGATTGAGACCCATCAAGGGGGGGTGGGGTGCATCTGCATGAGGCTGGTATTCTCAAGGTTAGCCGACACACTGCTGCATTCCTGAAACACCAGACAACACAGAGAGTGTCACACATATCAGTTACGACAGCCATGTTATACAGCGACAGCCATGTTATACAGCCTGCCATATTCAAGGGCCACGTCAGGACAATTGTGTAAGCACCTATCCAACATCCATCTAAATCAACAGGGTAGCGTTTGTTAAGATTCTACTCATGATGATCTGAACCTAAAACAAGTTCAGTTTTAGAATTATAGTGCTACTGACTAAACAGAGCTTTTTCAGGCCGTCTCCTTACAAATGAAAAAAAAGTTATTTCTGCAAAAAAAAAAAAAAAAAATAATATATATATTTCCAACCAATATACATCAAATTTTCAATAGATTAACTTGATATTCCAGGCAAATAGTCAGTATCCAATCTGGGCAGTGTGTACAGTGTCAGTCTATCTAGTCACAAGATTATTATCAAAAATAACAACAACAAAAATGGGCGACGACTTCAACAATCACTGGAGAAAAACAATGCAATAACCTTCTTCAAGGGAGACCAGAGAATGGGCAACAAATGCAGAAAACTGGGAGACCAGAAAAAAGACAAACATAAACTAGGCAAAAGCTGAATCTATGACAGTGACAGGAGGGAAAACAACCTAATAACACAAAAACAGAAGCGCATCATGGCAAGTTTTATTTCTGTCCAATTTCACACATCTCTCAAGCCATGTAGGTTCTTTGACTTACCTTATTTCAAAGTGTATCAATGGTATTATACATATTTTAAATCACAAAACTGTATGCCACTGGCACCAACAAGAGAATTACAGAGTAGATGAAATCACACTGGGTTTAGAATCAGTCACTGACACATACACATTTACAATGAACCACTATTGAGATATCGAACCAGTTATCTGACTACTGACTCATAAGGGTATCCGTCACTCTAACCATTTGTCTGATCCACTGATTTTTCTTTTAGAGGGCTAAATAACATACAACAGAAAAAACAATTTCTAGCACAGAATTCCTAGAACATGGAAATTATCACTGCACCTGGAAGTTTCAGTTTCCAACTTCAGTTTCCTCAAGAAGTCACTGCATGTGAACTAGTCCATATACGCTACACCACGTCTGCTAAGCTACGAGACAGCAGTGTACAGCATTTACAATTTGATGGATAAATGAATAAATAACTAAGATGAAAGGATTTAAGACAAGGGTCTCGTAGACTCGACTTAGCAGATACCTAACCTTCATAGTAGCCCAACAAACTAGTCAGACCTTGGGTACCTAGCATGGTGTGTGTGTGTGTGTGTGTGTGTGTGTGTGTGTGTGTGTGTGTGTGTGTGTGTGTGTGTGTGTGTGTGTGCGTGCGTGCGTGCGTGCATGCATGTGTTTGAGTGTGTGTGTGTGTGCATGTGTTGCATCCCTGCACATGCGCACTGCATATATTCATAATTATGATTATTTGTTTGGAAGATGGAAGACTGTTCAGAAGATGACATAGTTGTTACTGATCGATAATGATAACAATGAGAATAATAACAACAACAGAAATGGTAACAGTGATAATAATCATTGTGATAGAAGCAATACTGACGGGGATGAAAATGTTAACAGTAATCATCACCATCATCATCATCATTCTCACCCTCATCAGAATGAGGAGGAGGATAATGATAACGAAGATGATAATGATGATGAAGAATATGATCATAATAATAATGAAATGGAAGTGAATGAGTATATAAAGAACAAAAAACATACTCCATGAACAGTGAAACAAAAAAACAAAAATTGAACGAAATATTTTTTTTTAAAAAACACACAATTCAGTCAATCAGTGGACAAACATAAAACACAAGATCTCTACAGTCACGCTTTCTTCTTACCAATATCACCGCCCGTACCCCCTCACGACCGTGCATGCCTGTGAATCATGCATAAAAAACACCTCATTCTCTCCATGCATCCACACCACCATCTTAAAAGCCCATGGTTATCAAGTGGCCGATGTCAAATGTACGCAAGTGGTTGCTGGTACTCCCTTCCACTACTTCCCCCTATACCCTCCAAGTGAACGGTCATTTTGCTAAAACGTCATCATAAACTTGACAGTACATCAAAAGAAAAGATGGGAAGAAAGGATGGATCTGTTACTTGCCTCTGGGCGAGCACGCCGGATACGCCAGGCAGAATGAAGACCAACCATGGTGTCATAGGTGAAGGCCAGCGAGGGCTGCTGGGAGGTGAAGAGGATGTGCTGGGCACTGTCGGTCATGTAGCTCACTTGGGGGTGCCCCCTCCTCCCTGAGAGAATTCATTTACATCATTACATCCCACTATGAGGGAGTATACAACAACTGTTACAAATTCAGTACCCATGCTGCTAACTTAACAAAGAAACAACAGCTTTCAACACTGAAGAGACTACCAAAAGGATATGTTGACTGAAAAAAAAAAGACCTGATTACTTGAAGCCGATTTCCACATGGTTTCAAAGAAACTCACTGTTCCTCTTATTTGCTGCTTCAACAGTAAGGCAAAAAATCTAATGCCACATCCTTTCATCACATACAAGATCAGATGTTTGTTCCAAAGCAATGATTTTTCTGAATGATAAAGCTCTGTTATCGAACTGACTGATTTGCTTTTGGCTATATCAAAAGGTCTTCTAGGTCAATATATATAACAGAATATCTGGAGAGCAAAGAGGACGTTTATCATAATCATTTCTCGAATGTAAAATGCCTACAATCGTAAAATCCAGACCTGCCACACATGCGCTTACAAACATAATCTCTCTCTCTCTCAAAAACACACACACACACACACACACACACATACACACATACACACACACACACACACACACAAATAGTGACATTACCTATCCATGTCACCTCTAAGTCTGATATTACCTGAAGTCTTGGTAATGACTGGGCACACATCATCCAGGGGATGAAACAGGCTGAACACAATGGTGTGGTTGGGAGAATTCCTGAACAAATCACAGTGAAGCCGTTACACACTGACACAATCATCATCTCTTCACAAATCCACTTTAAAAAAAACAAGTCAGGCACTATACGTATGGTTTACCAACATTTCAAACTTCTGATATACAAGTTGGGCACCATGTTACCTTTATAATATTTGATTTAGTCTTCCATGTGAAGGGGTAAGCAGTATACTTATCTTTTCTGTCACAGACGTATACACCCTTCTTCAATGTTGCTCAACTCAGTGATCCACAATCACAACAAATCTTTTAGCATGTTGACAAAGTCTAAATAAAAATCCTCTGAAAATACAGTGTGAGCGCAGAGAATCTTTCAGTACATTAGAACCATCCAAAGAATTGTTCTCTCATAGAAAATGTTCAATATTCCAAATTTGACTTAGCTGGGATACCCATATATATATATATATATATATATATATATATATATATATATATATATATATATATATATAAAAAGTCCTGTTAAGACTCTGCACATAAATGTGTCTATGTATCTTTCACTGTTCAATAGTTTCAGCATCTTAAATACAACACAATACCACACACACACACACACACACACACACACACACACACACACAAGATAGAATGGAGAAGTGCTTCTTTACTTTTTAGAAGTTGCAAGCTCGGATGGTGTAAGTGCTCTTTCAAACAACAGTCCATCTTGTATGGGCCATGTCTGGGAGACCTGCAACATGGTACAGAACTCTTGTTACCTTGACTGATAGCCTACATGTTCCACATTACTGCTCAGTTTTTAGGTTTGGACTGGTTGGTGGAGACTGGAAGGCTTGATTTGGGGGTTGTTTTTGCAGAACTTGGAAGACCTCCAAACTGCGAAAGAAGCATCCACACACATACACACACACACAAAAAATGTGACTGCCAAAATCAATACAACAGCAGTAGAAACACACTCACACACACACACACACACACACACACACACACACACACACACACACACACCACGCATACACAGGCATGCACGTGTGTACACACATACATACACATAAACTTAAAGGCAAGCATGTGATCAAATCTAGATACATACACAAGAAAAAAAGTGAAGGAGTAAATATTTATAGATTTCCAGGCACAGTACCTGAAAGGGCAGAACAGTGCTGTACTCTCCTCCATCATCCATGAAAAATGTCAAGGTGTTGGACTCTATGACAGTCACTCCACTCTGTGTCACACGGCTTCCCTCTTTAACATAAAGGAAACAAATCAATACATACAGGAAGAACTCTTTAACATAAACAAGCATTAACTTGTGAATCCTTTCACTCAACTATTATCACAGATACACTCTTTGAAATTTTGCAATTTGTCCTTTTCAAAGATAAGGACTCTCCCTTACACTCTCTCTCCCTCTGAAAATTCTCCGCCTTCCATGATCAAGTTTCAAGAAGACTGCATATGGATGCAACTTAAGGTCAAATGTATTGTGATGAAATATGATCTTCGACAAACCCCTGGCTGGCAATATTTTGAATCAGCGCTGTTTCACCAAATTAAATCACTGCTGATCACAGTCTATCATCTTCAGCTGCCATTCCTGGACATGAATCTCTGCAATAAATCCTAATATGGGTGTCTTAGTTTGTGGCGGGCAGTAATACTTATTAACATTTTCTTTTTCGATTTTTTTTCATACTTACAAATCCAAACAAATACATAGCTGCCAAACTTCTGGAGTGTTGCAGAGGGGGGGGGGGGAATGAAGAGGAGGAAGTTCCACTTTTGACTGAAAGCATTTCTAACCCACTTGTGTTTCGTTGACGAATGTGAGGTTTACAATAG
The DNA here is from genome assembly GCA_016801955.1 of Conus betulinus. Taxonomy (NCBI): domain Eukaryota; kingdom Metazoa; phylum Mollusca; class Gastropoda; order Neogastropoda; family Conidae; genus Conus; species Conus betulinus. The sequence goes on from JADBJO010001511.1 coordinate 41,791, forward strand.
AAATGCATATTCCACACAAATAATTGCCAATTTTCACATAACATCATTTGGGCTTTATTTTTGCAATTAACATCCTTATTCAAAAAATACCCCTAAAGCCCCACATTTTAAAACAGAATTTTGAAAATCTGGATTTTTTCACTATATTTAACATGTTTGGAATGATGTCTAAATAAGGTCAATTCAAGAAAATTTGGGAGGATTGGCAACCCTGCAAATGCTTTATCCCTATCTGGCATAAAACACTGCCATATTATAAGAATTCTCAGAAAAACAAAACTGGGAGAGCCAGAGCTTACCACACTTCCATAACCACTTAGACTGACCCTTGCGTTCATTTCATGTTCAAACCTAGTTCAGTTTCTCCTTTTCCTTGGCCAGGGATCATGTATCCTTCTATTCTTCAGAGTTCAAACTTTAAGTTTCTTAAGTGGATTTCTCAGCAGGCTTGTAAACTTGTTTTGCTTGGATGTGGAAACTCCTTTTTCTCTTCCTTCACAAGGGCCTCCAAGGGCTTGTAACTAAATTCATCCATTTTCAGCAGCCTACACTGAACACAAACAAAACCTTAGTAATGGGTGCCCTAGTTTGTGATTACTGTGGAGTTTGTTTTTTTTTCTTTTTTTCTTTAACAGTCCATGGCTGCATGTACGTGCACAATTGTATGCTTATACGCATCATCCCTGTTTCCTCTTTTCTTTCTTATTTAAAACAGAAATTCACTTCCTTCATACTAGTAGATTTAGCCAACTAGCGATTTGCAGTCACCGCTATTTGTTATTATAATTGTATTTGTTTTTATGTCATGCAAACATTTGTGAGTTATAATGCCAATTTTGCTGTTGTTTTCTCTACTACTCCTAAAACTGTCCACTTTCTTCATTAGAAAAACACAAAAATCTACACACACACACACACACACATTCAAACACACCAGATTTATGTACATAAAACGGCAGCAGCCACACACACAGTGACATATCTATATATCAAGTCTTTTGGCCAAAGCCTGGCGTTGTTATGGAAGCAGAAAGAGCAGATCAATGCAAGCTGTCTCTCTGCAACAGGTGGCCGTAGCGTAACAAAAATGAAGTACTAGCATTTTAACCTTAAATTTGTCCAAAGACCGTTTCTGACTTTTTACAGCTGCTGTATCAATATCAAGTTTAATACACAGTAAATGTATCAAAGATAGAAAAGTAAAAAAAAAAAAAGTCAAGAATAATCATCATTTTTAAAGAAACATGTTTTTCAGTATCATAAAAAATAAGTATCATTAAGATCAAATTCACACTTGTCATGTAAATCAGGTCTACAGAAGCATGCATCTTTGTTTTTGGACTCATCTTCCAAGCCCCCTCCATAGCAGTATTCCAAGACCACTCATTCCAGATCCCCACACAAAGCCACCACCCAATGTCACCCAGTCATAACCTCAGTACTTCATACCAGAGGGAGCAGTTATTCAGGTCATCATGAATCAACACATCAGAGGCAATTCTTCACTACAGCCGAGTCATTGCAGTGATGTTCAGTGGTTTCTGTTTTGATCTTGTATGCCCGACATCAATTACTCACCAGCTAAGCTACTCATCAATTACACCTACTACTGATGGTAATAGCCATTCAGTCATAAAGCCAGCATGAGCAAGCATCCCTCCCTGGAGGATGCCACCATGTCCATCTAATGACAGACTCCATGAACTGGACATGATGTTAGCACAGGCAATGACTAGGAACACTGAGGTCACTACGAGTACAGGTTGTGAACCGCCAGAAAATCTTCACTTTTTTTTTTCTTACGATCAACGAAGATGAGGATATGACCATGAAACTATGGAGTTTTATGCTGGTCTGACACCCCATGACAGGGATGTGCTCAGCACCTCCTTTTAAAAATAATGCGTCATCAACCATGCCTGAGACACTGACTCCTGCATACTGGACAGGAGATCTGTGCAACACTCTAAAAGACACATCCATTTCGTGCATAAAATTCAAATATGTAGTTCCAGTCTTTCCATTAGAGGAAAGACAGGTGCAGGCTGATGTCACAATTCACAAACAATGTTTCTGATGGGTATGAAACCTACAACCTCCCAGTCTATAAGGCTAATCAAGGCATCCGAAAAGCTGGTGCAGGTTACAAATGCATAATACTTAATATACTTTAGAGTCACCAGGTATAAATCTATACTATGAGAGGAAGACGCAATACTGTCAGACAACAGGCAAAAGTGAACATACTTTCTAACATATCTCTCTTGAACCTTGCCATCACAATCGGAAAATGATTATTGGATGCTCTTTTTCATGTAAAGGACATAGTTTCCAAAATCTGTGGGAATTTAGCTTCATTCAGACTATTCATTTCTCTATTGTATTTACTTATCAACAGTATTCACATAGTGCCTATTCTTAGTTAAACACCAAGTTCAAAGCACTTCACAATCCACCCTGTCATTTACGGGCTGCCTACCCAAGTACAACTGACCACTTTAAAGAGGTCCTCAAGGGATCTATAATAAATGGTACCAATACAATCACTATGATGCAAACAAAAAAAAGTTACTAGAAAACATTGCTCTTTCTTTTGCGTGTGTAACAAATATGCTGATAAACAACTTACGAAGATTTTCATTCAAATAATCAATCTCTCCTTTTTCCTTATGTGACTGAACCAATTTCCTCCTTTTCATAATCCCTAAAATCTGACAACTCTGAAACTTAAATTTTCAAACTCTAAAATATTTCTAACTTTGTTCTTGTTTTTTTTCTTGTTTTTTTTTAAACCTATTTCTTTAGTTATGAATGGTATGTCAAATATATGATTTTTCGTTTTCTGAGCCCTGCTCCTTATTAGGTGTTCACTGATGAAGTTTTTTTGCAGAACCCAAGCACAACATTAGGTCATATTCCTTCTCTGGTGACGTCTCACCATCAATGTTTTTTTTTTCCTGTCCCATCTTCTGTGCCATCTAGGTAGCACCGCACCCATGCCATTCATTCAAACCCCTTGTCCACAGCCACTGCATGACCCACCCTACCACATCCCCGCACTGGCAATCCACATGGAGCAGTCAATGTCAAGTCATCATGAAAGCAAACCACTAGAGGAAATACTTCACTGCTGCTGAGATCCAGTGGTGTTCGGTGGCACCTATCTCTGATCCAGCATGTGCAGGACTCACCTACTAAGCCCCTACTGACAGCAATAACTGCTTTAGTCACGGAACTGGCAAGGGGGAGCTCTCCCTCCAGAGAGATGCCATCATGTCCACCCGTGAATTGCTGATACTGGTGACCCCAACAGAATCAAACCAAAGCCACAGATGGGGAGAGGCAATCAAAACTGAGGTCGCTATGAGAGCAAGGCATAAAGGGCCACAGAATTTCAGACCTTTATGATGGTCAGTGAGGATGAGGAAGATGATGCTATGGATTTCCAGTCTGGTCTGAGACTGTATGACCCGCTGTACTTTATTCTTACTTTCATAGTATATCCCAGTGTCAAACAGGCCTGAGAAATACAGACACCTGCACAGCTGGTCAGGCAAGTTGAGCAACACTCTCAGAGATGCATCCCTTAAGCAGATGAAATTCGAATGTTGTGGTCTAACTCTTCCCAACTGAGTCCACAGCACACTCAACTGCTTTTAAGAGCTGGTTTGGGCAGAAAAAAAATCCCACAATAAATGACTCTGGTGGTAACTGAAGCCACCACCTCCCAGCTGAGAGTATACAACGCTAACCATTTCACCAAGGCCGCCCCAGCAACAGTGTCCATTACAGACTGCAGTCCGCACTTACCTGTTGCTTCTGGTGCCAGCAGATTCTGTGGTGCCAGCCCTGTGCCCGATAAGATGAACGTGGTCCACAGAGACTGAAACAATACATCACTCAATCTCAACAAACCAAATATCAGCTGTCAACTGTTGCACTCTGACCTTACATGCTTTCATGTGTGCATGTGTGAGTGCCTGCATGTGTGCATGTGTAAATATTTTGTATTCTTTCCCTAAGCTATTTTCAGCAAGAAAATTAAGATTTTATTCCTAAGATCAATGATCATAGAGCTAGTTTGGTGAGAATAGTGTCCATTAAGTGCATTTGAGAATCAGTTACAAGACTCATATTGTAACTATGCTTCTGACATTAGTGTCAATTGTGTTTTCCATGCCGGTTTGAGCAACTTCCATGCAGTCATACTGGACAATGACAATGACACAGTTGAGATGGAGTTCAAATGTGAACAGCTGAATTTTACTGCAGTCCTCACAGATTTACTACTGTGGCAATATATAATTTATGTATGAAATACATTTTTAAAAAATAATCATAATGACAATAGAGACCAAAATTTACAACATCTGTAATAAGTGTTTTCTATACCACTGACTGGAAGAATAAACGTCTGGTTGATATTTATGATACCCTTACAATAGTACTCTATCCTTAAATCACTTTCCCCTCCTCTCCTCTTCCACCTCCTCCCTCTCCTTTCTGATCTCCTTCCTGACTGACCTGCAACACCATGGAATCCATGGTGAAGGTCTTGATGACAGACTGAACCCCATCCTGACCCACATGACTCCACACCACTGTCTGACCACTGATGTACAGCTCCTCATCTCTCCATGTCTCCACCTGGCTCCTGTCCTCCTTCACGCTGATCCCTCCAGCACCATGAAACAGCCATCGTTCCTTCTGAAAAACATTGTCAAACCAATTATGTGACAATAATGCCTCTCTCCAAAACTTCAACAACAACAAAAGACAAGTTTAAATTAACACCTGACCACTCAACAAAAATGGGCGAACCAATGTCATAAAATTGGCTGTAGTTTGCTTTCATTTGACATGGCACAATATACGATGCCAAATTTTGAAATTATTACCTCAATAGAAGTTATTCAAACCTTTCAAACAGTATTATCCTGACACCCTGAAAACTTCAGTCTTACCTGACAATCTTAATGGATTAAAGTGAGAGGTAAAATCAGAACAAATAAGGCGAGTTGCTCAAAGTGTGAAAAGTGGGAGTTTTCGCTATAACAACACTGCAAAAGTCAGCAAAAGATTTGTTGGGATGCCATCAATTATCCAAAAGTACAGTCCACTGCTAATAACACACACACACACACATACACACACACACACACACACACATATACGCACACGTGTGCGCACTGATGACTGACAACTGAAATCATACTCATTTGTATACAGATCTGCTTTTGTTGGAAGATCAAAAATTATATTTCCTTCAAAACAAACCTTATTGGAAACAGTATCATGCAGAGAGAATTCTCTGAAGGACTTGACGAGGGGAACACCGCTGTCAGCACGACTGACATTCTGCACCTGGATCTGAAACTCCCCAGGGTGGTGTTTCACATAGTCCCGCCCAAACGGAACGAACTCCTGGGTATCACAGGCCGATATCATATCCTCAGGATCCAGGTGGTAGCGAATGTAGATCTTTCTGAACAGATCATGAAATGAAAAAAAAATCCTTAATGAATATTCATTATAAGATAAAAGGGAAAATAGGTAGCATAAATGTTACTTGATAGTATTAAGCTCCTTTCACTGCATTCATCATTTCTTTCTAAGAGTCAAACACTTCTGTATTTTTGGGACCAAAACATGGGAGTCTGGAATTCTTCTACATTACAACTGTGCTATGAAAGTACATGAATGCCTGTCTGCTTGTGAAACTCGCAAGACAGGAATGAGAAGAATCAATGCTTTCACTGCAGACTTTACTTTTTTTTTTTTTTTTTTTTTTTTGCTCTGTATTCTCAATCCCTGTTTGTTTCCTGCAAGTTTGATCTTCATTTGCCTGATCTGATTATCTGACTTCTTCTCTACATTTCATGTCTGACCTGACTGTGAGTGAAATCACATCAGAGCATGAGAAACTGGCGTGACACCTTTCATTGATTTCAGCCTGACATTCTCTCATGTTGTCACTAATGACCTGTACTCCCTTTGGTGCAAAAGGGTCATCAAAGTGTTGAAGTCCTCTAGACAACCTTCAAGTCCTCTCTAAAGTCAAGCATGGACAAGAAAATACCTCTCAGACTTTGAGGAAGCACATTCTTCTCTCCTAAAGTGAAAGATTTCTTTTAAGACTGTTCCTGTAGATAAAGAAACTCTCAGCATGTGTAGACTTTCCATGACTGGAAAGTAAACTGTGCATTCCAATAATCCTGCAAAACAAAAAAAGACAAAATGAGCAGAAACATATCAACAGACAATGCAAGACAGTCTGGACAACTTGAAACCATTTTGATATTTCATCAAGTCCATAGGACATGACAAATTGGAGTCTCAGCCCTCAGATGGAGAAAAGCTGTACAGTGATGCAACAAAGAAAGCAGGCATCCTCATAAAGCAGTTCAAATCACTTTTTACTACAAACACTGATGATCTATTATCCTACTCCACAGCTAAAATCACCCCTATTCAGTTAATCCAGGTGTCCACAACCCCTACAACAAAGCTTCTCCATGTCTTCTAACTCAATACCTCCAAGGGAAGGTGTTAAGCATGGGGGACAAGGCAACTTCTGAAGGGAGTCTATTTCAGTCCTTAATGGTCTTGGGAAGTAGCTGGAATATCTGTAGTCTGGCTTGTCCTGATTTCTTTGGTACTGCAGATGATGTTGGTTCTGCAGTTTCGTTTTCGTTGGCTTTTTCTTCTTGAGACTGGGACAGCTGATGTGGGCTTGGCCATGCACAACCTTGCAGAACATAGAGTTGAGTATGGCGGCGACAAGTAGCCAAGGAGGGCCAGCCGAGCTGCTGCAGCATGGTACCAACACTGGAGGTGTTGCGGTAGCGATGTAGGAGAAAACATGCTGCCCTGTGTTGGACTTTCTTAATGTTGTCAATGTGGTAGCGTTGGTACAGGTCCCAGACAGATGAGGCATATTCAACAAGAGGGCAGACTGAGGCGTTATAAGCAAGCTCCTTTGTTTTTGTTGAACACATTTTGAGGTTCCACCTGAGCAAGCTGTTGATCTTATTGGCTTTGCCACAGATATTGTTGATGTGCTGCCCACAGCTATTCTGGATAGTCACGCTAAGGTACTTCACAGAGTTGACCATTTACAGGACTTGGCCATGCAGGGTGTAGACGTCACTTGTAGGGTTCTTCTTTCGAGTAATGGGTAGATAACTGCACTTGTCTAGGCGGAAGGCCATATCCCATTCCCATTCATCTTCCCATTCTTCCAGCTTGTTTAGGTCCGCCTGGAGTAAATCTCAATCTTGGGACAACTGGCGATAAGACAGGGGTGGACTGCTGTGTCATCGGCGAAGAGTTTGGAGTTTCCATGTCAATGACTCACCAGAAGAGTTTCCTCTAAGGCCTGCCTCTTGTTGTTGACCTGCCTACTATTGAGAAATAAAAAATGTTCAAGGATCGTCATTCCCTACAGCAAGACTTTGAACATATTTGAAGCATTGGTGGACCCCTACAGATGAAATCAATGCCTCTGAATTCAACACTATAAGCATCAAAAACCAATCAAACTTCCATTGTTCGCACAACAGCACATCTTGGAGCGAGTTCTTTAAACACCCTACTGTCTTTTCCCCAGACCTACACTGAATGAACACATTCATGACATGGCAAGATCACCAAAAAAGCAAACTCAGCTCATGTGTTTTTGTTGTTGTTTTTTTAATAAGAAATGCTGCCATTGTCCCACCAGCTATAAATGTAATGCAAAACTTTCACTTGACCTTTCTGTCGTTTGAGTCCCTTGGGACTCTGACATTCCATCTTTGGTGATGAGAAATTCTTAAGACACTGGACCCTCTCGCTCTAAAAACCGGAGGCAACAACTGAAACTGGTTTTATGAAGAGTTCGACAACTTAATGCCGGCTATGCCTCCTGATTGATGTTATTTATTTATAAACCAAGTACTGAGGCACTGACAGGCTGATTCACTGTGAAAAACATTTATTTCAAATAACGTGAATGTGGTACAAAAGAACTTTATGTGTTTCATAATTAATCCCTGCTAGACAGATCAGAGTAGAATCTGTCTTAATTACTTATGTTCCCAACAAACTAGCCACTGAATCCACCATGACAATAGTGCTGCCTTGCTCCAAAACAAAGTAAATAGACTAATTATTTATATCACAACTAGTACAAATTACAAGTTTTACTGTTAATTTTCACACTCCAGACTTTTTGCTGTTTACAAAATTGAAATGAGCGGCCACCAGCTGTCAGCTGGCCAGCATCTCTCCCTCCCCCTTTCCCTCCTGTCCCTTCATACACACACACACACACACACTTCGCTGATTCTGTGACATCAGTCTACAGAACTATTGAAACTTGTAAACGCCGTGGACGCTGACTCCGTGCAACTCCATTCACTCAATCACCGACTGACTAAAACATTTACTTCAGACTCGTGTCAAAGCGGGTCAAGCAAGTACAAGCGACTCAAATTCCATTAGTGCAGCAATAACATTAAATTTTAAAAAAATAATAACATTGGTTACTATTTCCTTTCGAATACAACAAAGGTAGACTCACTGCAAATAAGAAATTGATGAAAACTAGCAGTCGACTCTCAGTCAGCCATATTTCCCGCGTGTCATATTTGGCTGAACTTCCGGAAGTGCTTTTGCCAGTCTATCGTCCTTGGTGATACAAGGGTAACTTTAGCATAGATTGCGCGAAGGAAGGTGCGGGGGGGGGGGGGGGGAGGGTATCCGTTAGCTTAGGGCCTACACTACACATGAGAACTTTGAGGAGAAAACCGTTCGACCCTCCAGCTCTGGAATATATAACCCTAACCCGGGGGGGCTATCATAAATTTAGAAATATTATAGCTGAACATGATTGGAAAGGGATATCAGACATGGATATAGAAGAAACCTGGAGGTATATTAAGATTACTATACATGAGGGAATGGATGTGTATTCCCAAAATAAAGAAAAATGTAAAAAGAAATTCACTCCAGTCTGGATGAATAAAAAAGCTATGAGAAGTATTAAAAAGAAGTATAATTTATTTAAAAGATACCTAAGTACTAAATCAGGAGTACTTTACATGAAGTACATACGGGAAAGGAATAAATGCTCCAAGTTGTTAAAAGTAACTAAAAAGGAATATGAAAAAATGGTTGCAAAAAATAGTAGAGATAATCCTAAATTATTTTGGAAGTATGTTCAAAATAGATTAAAAGTCAATACAAGTATTGGTGCCCTAAATAAACCAGATGGTTCCTTGGCAGTAAGTGATAAAGAAAAAGCGGATACATTAAATGATTTCTTTGCTAGTGTTTTTACACATGAAGATTTAACAAATATACCATTATTGGATGAATGTGTATATTCAAGCGGGATATCCTTGTCAGAGGTAAGAGTTACCCCAAAAGCAGTGAGAGACAGATTGGTTAACTTAAACCCAAATAAAGCACAAGGACCTGACAAATCCCCTCAAAGTTTTAAAAGAATTAGGAAATGAATTATCTGTCCCACTATGTTCATTATTCACAAAACTTTAGAATCAGGTACCTTACCCCAAGACTGGAAGACAGCTGAAGTAACAGCCTTGTTTAAAAGGGGTTAAAAGCAGATCCAGGTAACTATAGACCAGTCAGCCTGACTTGCGTAATATGTAAAGTGTTAGAAAGTATAATTAGAGATTCAATTGTAGCTCATTTTACAGATAATGATTTATATGCTAAATGTCAGCATGGGTTCCGTAAAAAACGTTCTTGTGTTACTCAGTTGCTTGAAGTTGTAGAAGGTATGACAAAATTATTGGATGATGGTCATAATGTTGATGTTATTTACTTAGATTTTAAGAAGACTTTTGATACTGTACCACATAAAAGGCTACTTGTCAAACTATCTGCTTATGGTATAACTGGCAAACTATTAAAATGGATACAAGGATTTTTGACAAATAGGGTGCAGCTTGTAAGAGTAGGTAGTGAAAGATCAAATAAAGCCAAGGTACTAAGTGGTATACCTCAGGGTAGCATCTTGGGCCCAATATTATTTACAGTATTTATAAATGACTTGCCATTATCATTAAAAAGCACCTGTAAAATATTTTGCTGATGACACAAAACTGTACGATAAAACTTCACGATTCTCAGATTTACAAAACGATCTTTATAAACTCCAAAATTGGTCAGATGTATGGAATTTGTATTTCAATATCTCTAAATGTGGTGTGCTGCATATTGGAAAAAACAACCAAGAACATGCTTATTATATGAGATATAATGGTAGTTTACAGAAGTTAAAGACCTTAAAGAAGAAAAAGATTTGGGAGTAACTTTTGATAGCATGTTGTCTTTTGATTTACATATCGGCAAAGTAGTAGTTAATAAAGCCAATCAAATGTTGGGTGTCATAAGGAGAAGTTTCTCTTACTTAGATAAGGAGGTATTCCTAAAACTTTATAAATCTTTCGTGAGACCTCATTTGGAATATGCAAATGCGATTTGGTTTCCATACTTGAAAAGACAGTCATCACAAATAGAAAGAGTTCAAAGACGTGCTACAAAGCTATTAAAAGAATGCAAAGATAAATCTTATGCAGAAAGATTACAATATTTGAATCTACATTCATTAAAAGGCAGAAGGATAAGAGGTGATCTTATACAGACTTAAAAAATTTAATGGATTTGATGATGTTTGTGTTGACTCACTCTTTTCTCTTCCACAACATAACATCACAAGAAATGCAGAAGGAAAGATATTTATTCAGCACTGTCGTACTAACAGAAGAAAGTTTTCCTTTTCACACAGAGTAGCCCCTTTATGGAATGAACTCCCTACTTACATAAAATTTGCAGAAGACACTAACAAGTTCAAGAATCTCTTGGATGTAATTCCAAAGTATAAGGAACTTTTCAACCATTTTGATGATTAAAATGCCATATTAGGCTTAGTGTAACAAAATGACAATTGCGCATTCAACACCTGTACTTTTAACAAAAAGTATTTGGCAAAGAGGGGACATACATAGGCCGCGAGGCCTAGGCTTTTGAGCCAGTCCCTATTACTACTACTACTACTACTACTAACCCAACACTGATATAATCGTATGCTAATCCAAACGCTATCTTAACCCCAACTATGTAGAGTCCTATGACAAAGGAAAGGGGGGGGTGGGGGGGGGGGCAGGGGGAGGGAGGTGTCACTGGTTGCAGTGTGGGGACAAAATGGAGCAAGCTATTATTTTTGCCATTGATTGTCAAAAGAAAAACGTCCACATTTTTAAATTCAGAGAGAGAGAGAGAATGTGTGTGTGTGTGTGTGTGTGTGTGTGTGTGTGTGATCATAATGTCATGATAAAGCATGTAGCATCAGCCAACAACATAGGGCCTTTCTGGGCTGTCACCATGCAAATGTTAAAAGTTCCATATGAAAAAGCTTCACCATCATCACACACACACACACACACACACACACACACTGCAAAAAAATCCGCCAGATTTTCACAGGCATATTTCAAGCTTTTTTTTTTTTTTTTTTTTTTTTTTTTTTTTTTTTTTTTAATAAGACAAAATGTTTCAATGCCACTTCTTCAGTGTAGAAGGTTAAAGCAGCTTCAATGAGCTTGTAGGGGATCATGTCATTGTGTTGTTTCAAAAGGTGGATTGCAGTGAAGTCATGAGAGGGGTTCGAGGGCTTAGGAAAGGATGTGTGTGCCAGAAACATGTTCTAGGTCATTTAACCTGTGAGTGGAAATGATTTGTATATGACTGCTGAAAACATAAGCACAAATTCACTAATACAGAGACTTTCTCCAGGTTTAGTTCTCCTAGCATATGTATCAATGTGTGTTTTTTTTTTAATGCAACAGTGCACCTGAACAAGGTTTTATAAAATGAAAATTTTTTTTTTGAGCTAGAGGATTGTGACATCAATACATTTTGATACATCAGAGCCACAGCTCTATACATAAAGTTTAGGTACCAAGGTGCAGTAGACAAGGATTTCTAAATTGCAACAATTGAAACTACATCTGTGCCGTATAAAAGAATTTTAAAACTTAAAAGTTGAAACTAAATGAATGTGAAATTGATATATTTCTTATATGGAAACAGTAGTTTAGGTACAACCACACAGTGGACAAGGATTTATGCAATGCAGGTTGAACTTACTTGTTCTTACTTAAGTCTGTACCATTAGAGTTAAGTCAGAGCCATACATTTTTTTCTGCCCTGACCATCTTTTACCCGAAGCCGAGTTGCTCTGGGCTCATTTGGGAAGACTGGGACCACACAGTCATGTTTCATCCACTTAATGGATACGTCTCTGAGAGTATTGATCAAAATTTCCTGACCAACACTGCAGGTGTCTACATCTCTTGGGCCTGGTTGATGCCAGGATATATCATGAAAGTAAGTGTAGAGTACAGCCCTGTCATACAGTCTCAGATTGGAATGGAAATCCTTAGCATCATCTTCATCATTTTCATCAATCAACATTTAAAAAGATCTCAAATTCTGTGACCCTTCATGCCCTCCTCTCATGGCTGCCTCAGTTTTGATGTCCTCTCCACTTCCATAGCCTTGGTTTGATTATGTTACGTTCATTGGTATCAGCAAGTTCATGAGAGCTGTCACTGGAATGACATGATGATACCTTCACGCCAGCTCACCGACTAAGCAGTTATTGTAATTAGTAGGGGGCTTGGTATGTGGTGTCGTGCGTATGTTGGATCAGAACAGGTGCCACTGACCACCACCAAGGTGACATGGTAGCAGGGCATTGTCTTTTCTAGTGGGCTGCCTCTTGACAACATGACATTGACTGCTCCCCGTAGATTGCTGGTGCCAGGGTTGTAGCAGGCCAGGCCGAAATAGGGGATACAAATGAGCAGCATGGGTGCAATGCGACCGAGGTTCTGCAGAAGATGGGACAGCAAATAAAAAAAAAAAAAGAAGAGAAGAAAGTAAGTTTCATCATCCACTTCATGGATGTGTCTCCGAGTGTTGCTCACATTGCCTGACCAACACTGCAGGTGTCTGTATCTCTCCAGTCTGGTTGATGCCAGGATATATTTTTTAAACTTAGCATAGAGTACAGCCCCGCCATGCAATCTCAGACTAAAATAGTAAGTGCTCTGTTATACCATCTTCATTCTCATTCTCATTGAGAAAAGTCTCATATTGTGGCCCTTCTTGTCTTGCTCCTATGGTGACCTTAGTTTCAATTTCCTCTCCACGTCTATGCCCCTGGTGAGTTCATGTCAAGGTCACACGTATCCACAAGTTCATGGGGACTGTTGTTGGATGGACATGGTGGGGCCCTCCAGTGGGGCAGCTCACTCATGCAGGCTCTACAACTAACCAATTATTATCATCCACAGAGGGCTTAATAAGTGGTGTCTTTTATATGTTGGATCAGAGCAGGTACCATGAAACACCAGTGAAGTGATTCGGCAGCAGTGTGGCGTCTCCTCTGGTTGGCTGCCTCATGATGACTTGACACTGACTGCTCCTACAGATTTTTTACGTTAGAGCTGTGGCAGTGGATGGGAGACAGAATGAGCAGTGTGGGTGTAATACCACTAGTGAAACCTTGAAGAGAAACCAGAAGAAAAAAAAAAAAAGAAAGAAAGAAAAAAAAAATCACTTGAAGTTGTTTGTTCTATGGATTCTGTTGCATTATCGTAGACATATGTACTGAACTTGGTTCTGAACATTCTGCTGTATTACATTAAGCTTGAAGCCAGATGTATCGAAGCTCATTTTTAAGAACAGTAAAACAGTAAAAAAAAAAAAAAGAAGAAAAGAGATCTCTGGAAGCTGGTTGTGAATTCTGTGCCATTATCATAGTAACATGTACTGAATTTGGCTGTATCATGTTGTATTACAGTAAGCTTGAAGCTAGCTTTTATGAAAACTTGTCTTCTTTACCGCTGATGTGAGAAATGTTAACCTAGATCATTCTGAAATCTTGCTGCACAAACTTGATCATTTGATAGATCACACGTTGTGCTGAAATTCTCTTGTGCCAAAATGATGGTCTGATTTCTTGTTGTAATCAAAACTGATTATATGGCACCAAATTTTTTCACTCCTATAGATAAGATCAGCCTGTTTCAGTTTCACAGTTCCACTGCATGTGGATGGCATTTTGTGTATACGGAAGGATCCAACATGATAAATCTTCAGTACATACAAACATGAGTGTGTCTGTGTGTATGTGTATTCAAGCATCCATGCATTTTGAGCACATTCTGCTTATTATTAAAAAAAACACAAACAAAAACTCAGAAGAAAGAACATTCAGCTATAAGAAACACACACAAAAAAAAAACATCTGCGTCACTGAATCACCTTGGATACAAGAAACATGGCTGTAAGAAAACCTTGCCTATGACATTAGGCACATGAAAAGCCTGTCATATGAAAGTTTTCTGTTGAATGTTTGTTAGGTTTTTTTTTTTCCTGCAACCCCAGTTGTTGTAAAGTACATTTGCATCACCTCAGTATATGTCAGTGGCGACAACACATGCATCAGATGCAATCTAAATAGAACCACTAACACTAGTAACAGAATTTCAGTATTAGATATATTTCTAGCTTTTTTTAGTTCTTTAATACAAAAACAAAGTCTGTAAAGTTTCCTGTGGACGCCTGTAATTTCTTGTTCTTTTTATCATTCTCACATTCATTTTACTGACAAAGTGTGTGTGTGTGTGTGTGTGTGTGTGTGTGTGTATGTGTGTGTATATGTGTGTGTGTGTGTGTGTGTGTGTGTGTGTGTGTGTGTGTGTGTGTGTGATCAATGACAGAGACCCCCACCTACCCACTCTTTTTCAACTGCATTGAATTGTGTCTTCAACAGGTATTTAAGACGTAAAAAAAAAAGTGACTCCTCTTCTGTTCCGTGCAGTCTCAAACACAAAGTCTGTGAAAAGAAATGATTATTGCGACAACAATGACCATGACAATGTGTACGACCATGACTTTTTATCTTGTGCCGTATCTGGTCTTTGACCATACCCACTGCATGCTCTGTCCATGGGCTGTCCACCTGGGTAAACCCCAATCACAACAGGTCAATTACTCAGAATTCATCTTTTTTTCCCCCCGTTTCCGTTGTTGAATATAAATCATCAATGTGCAAGTCATCATTCATTCTTGTCTTCCTTTTTTTTAACCACAAAACCCTCAATGTGCACCTTCTGTTAGACAGAGTGTGTGCAGGTTATTTTTGTGTGCCATTTACTCACTAGAGTCTGACATGGATTATAAAGATTCATACTTACTTAGAAAGGTACCATTTAGCTGAGGCCTATCAAAACCTGTTCTTCATTCAATGTGAAACCGGAATTTAAAGTCAAACATCATCCTATTCCAATACTACTTTTGTGACTTTGCTTTCTTCTAGAACAAATATTTCAAAAAGTAATCAACACAACTGCGTTTCAAAGAGAGAGGCCATGCTACCAAAATATCAAACAAGAAAGCATCAAACATATCTGCTTACGCATGCACAAAAACACACCCACACATGCTCAAACACTCAGACACACACACACACACAAACACACATATGCACAAAAAGGGTGAAAGACAGTGAGAGTGAGAACACGCATAATGTACTGAAACCCCAGTTACAAGAAATATGTTACTAAAAAGACTTGTTAAAACCAAGCAAGGTCACTGAAGGAACCAAAAGTCGTCTTCCCTACACTTTCATGTAGGTTGAGTCTACTGTGTATATATGTGTGCATGTATGTGTGTGTGTGCACATGCACGTGTGTGTGTGTGTGTGTGTGTGTGTGTGTGCGTGCGTGTGTGTGTGGGTGTGCATGTGTGTATGTCCGTGTGTGCATTCCATTTTGTATGTTGAAAACAGAATAGATCAACATTGAGAACTATTCATATGAATCTGCTCGCTGTATGTGTGTGTGCACGTGCGACCAATGTGAAGCTCAACAGAAGATTAGTTACGATGGTCAATGGTTAGCCTCACAAATTAGTGGAAAATACGAATTTTGGAATCACATTTGCATCAGCTGACTTCCATCCAATACCAAGTGCTATGAGCTTCATTGTGGACAGTGAGACAACTCTCAAGTTTTGTTTGCTCCTCAGACAAGGTTTGGTTTATTTTTCAGTGTTTTTCAATGTTGCTCAAATGTTCAAAAACAACTGTGCAGGCATCTGTATCTCCCAGGCCCAGCTGACACTTTGGAAACAGTTTTACCCCTGCATTCCAAAATGGAACTCATGGCATTATCATTCTCAAGAATCCTTGTTAAAAAAAAATAAATTAATTAAAAAAATCTGAAATTGTGTGGCCCTTTATACTTTGCTCTCATGCTGATTTCACTTTCAGTTCCTCCTCCAAATCCATGCCTGTGATCAGTTGTTTGTCAACAAAGGATATACAGGAATTTGCCTTGGAGAAATATACTGGCAATTTCAATTCGAGTAGGAATGCTCATTCACTCTGGCTGTGCCACAAGTTTTTGTTTTCTTTGCTTGTTTTTGTCTGTCTCAATTGTCATAACCTCTCTGTGACACTACTCCCCTTCCACACACTCCTGCCCTCCCCCCCCACCCCCCACCCCCATTTTTACACAACAATACTCAATTTCATCTCATCATAACCCCAGCATTTCAGAGGAAGCATCCAGTATCTGGTCATCACGGTCATAGACTGGATCATGAAGATCGTAACAGCAGACAAAAAACACTATTTCCTAGAAAACCAGGACTTCGCACATTACCTGGCACTGCTTCCAAGTCATCAGTAGATACAGGAAAAGACCTCAGAGCTAGCTAGCAACCACCTATGCATACATCAGCCTTTTACATTAAGAAAAACTACGGTCCCGAAGATCAACACATTTAGAACTGACCCAGTTGCATTGGATGAGAATGGACAAAAGGAAGTTGGAACATTCACCTATATGGGCAGTCTTGTTGATAAGCTGGACAGCACATATGCATAATACATCAGCACAAGAACTGCAATTTAAGAACAGCATTCAAGCTCCTAAAATACATCTGAATCTCGAGAAAAATGACCTGCCAAACAAAGAAAGGACTGTTTAATTCACGTATGAAGTCACCATTACTAAATGGAGCAGGGCCATGGCAAACAATGAAGAAAACCATCTAGCAGTGGAGACATTCATCAAGAATTGCCTCATTTAACTCCTCCAGATCTGCTGGCTATACAACATCAGCAACAATCTTGCTTAGGATACACCAACCACCGGCTGAGGCCAAGATCAAGGGAAGAAACGTAAGGACTGGACATGCTCTAAAGAAACCTGGATTAATCATCACAAGACAAATCTTGAAGTGGAAGCCCCAAAACCAGACGAAGCAAGGCAAGGTGCATCCGGCATTGGGATCCTAAAGCAATCACCAAATAAACGGGAAACAGCTGGGGACAGCTGGACAGGAAGGCATGGAACAGAGGACACTGGAGGACTGTTGTTTCAGTAGGCGTGATGAGCAATGAATGAATGAAGAGGCAATTCACAGCATAGACACTGAATTTCTGCCAAGTTGTTTCTGTATTCGGAGCCATGATCCTACATCTGTAGGACACTAAGCCCAGTAATAACACCAATGCCTGTAATTGTTTAGTCATGCACCCCCTGTAAGTGGATGTCCCCTCCATTAGCACCACCATGGCCATCAAATCATAGTCCATGTAATTGCTGACATCAAAGACTTTATAATGAACTCACTACTGCACGGATGTGAAGAAGAAATCTTAAAAGTAGCCATCATAATCGCAACATAAAGAGTACTTTATATTCTTTGTTCTCCACCTACACTGTATATCACTCAACAATGAATTCAGAGAGATAACACATTTACGTTTTGATTTGTGAATGCAGAAACATCACAGAAAAAAGCAATTCTGAGAACTCAAATCAGGTGGAGATGTATCAAAGTAATCTGTTGGGTCCAACTCCCTTGCAATTGCTGTCCTAAGCTTGTAATCCACAAGAATGAAATTAAGGAGTGCAGGGTAAGAAGAAGAAAAAGAAACAAGATGGGTGCTTGGAAGGGATAGAGGTTTAAATAATGGTATAAGGGGGAACATTTAAGTTTGCAAAGATATATCTGCAATAACCTATTAGAAGCTGTCAAGCTGTATTCTTACACAACTATGCTCAGTAAAAAATAGTATCTTTGGGTGAAAGAACTGCGGCACTCATAAGCACTTTGTTGATTATAGAGACCTTATGGCTCACTAATGGATGATTCCTCCCATCAAAGATCAGTGTCAGTTTTGTTACAGTAAATACATTGAGAATGCTTCAAATTAACAATGTCAAGAACATTCAAGTCAGCAGATTTATGACTGTATCATCTTAATTCTAAAACAAACAAATAAACAAAAAAGAAAGAAAGAATAAAGAAAAGAAAAAGGGTAAAATAACAAAAAAAAAAAAAAGAAAAAAAAATGGCAAGGCAGTTACAGATGGAAGGGGAGACAATTCTTTCCCACTACCCCACCCAAAAAAAACACATTTCCTATTCCTAAATGTTAAAGTAATTTCAGGGTCTGCAAAATGAAGAAAAAATATACAGACCAATCACAGAATTACTGTTAAACACATATCTGAAAAAAAAACAAAAATAGACAAAACAAAAAAACAACCTTGCTGATCATGCAGAATGATAGAAAATGGCAAAGAGTGTGAAACAAGTACAAAAAAACAGGTTGAATTTGACTGTTATTTCACTTTATTCAATAAGAACACCCCTCTCCCCCACATACATACACACATTCATGTCTGCACATTTGCACACACTGGGTGTTCCACAATATACATGCTTTTGTAGCAACGCATTTCAGTCAAAATCACATTATTCTGTGACATACACATACACAATCCATTTTTTTTTAACAATGTGTATAAATACAAAATCACTCTGTATTTCACGAAAACTTTCATGTTCAAGTATCCTGAACAAATGAAAAATCAAAGCCCAAGATGATCACAAGCTGTCATAATCTTTTGATGACATTATGGAAAATGCAGCAAATATAAACATCCCAAACATAAGCTTTCATTTTCATGTATCCCGAACAAATTTTTAAAAAACTCAGCCGTGGTAGTCACAAGCTGTCCCTTTCTTTCAATGGCGCAATGATGAATGAAGCAAATACTAACAATATCAAATGTTTTGAGACAGCTATTATACTGAAATATTAGTGCGTTGGTAAACTTGAGAACATGTGCCTTGCATACAATGGACTGTCTCGCTGTTGATTTTCAGAACTTCTTACAGATCTAGTCCTAAATAGGATGGAATCTGAATTTAAAGGTCAAGGGCTTTATCAGCAGTTTTTTATCTGCATTAATCTTGAAGTTTAACTCTACTAAAATTTCCACTGAATCTGTTTAAGTAAATTTAAAATTCGACTACAATTTACACACACAAAATTTTACTACAAATACACATTCGCAAACTCACACAATTTCTGAATCATGTGCTTTTTTGCAGTGACTATGAGTATCCAAAGTCAACGCCAGGTCTAAACTTCTTTTTTTTTTTGGGGGGGGGGGGGGGGGGGGGGGGGGGGAATGCAAAGTCATGATAGTGCTGATCTCATTAATGTACAGATCCCTGCTAATCCAGCCTTAAGAGTGAACCCCTGTGACTGTTGAAACTGACAATATAATGCTGTGTTTATCAGATTATCTGTCTGTTATAGTTACAATAGCATAGGAAAAAAAAAGTTGTGACTGCTTTATGCTCTGAACAATACCTCTCCATCCACTCCTAAAATGACTGACATTCAACAACACATGTACAAAGAACTGAAGCAGACCTCAATGAATTTCAAAGTCAGCTTGAACTGCTGGGTCCTTTATGCTCAAATAATTGTTCATCATCCATGCACACATTGCACATTCTCAGACACTTCTCAGCAGCAATCCCAGCAGCTTGACACTCGAACCCTAAATCCATATTGTTCCACTGACTGACCACTAGGCACTAACACTAGGTTAAAAGCCGTTGTCCAGCAAAAACTGACAAACATGTTCAGCAAGCAGTCCTTTGACCCGTATGTAGCTGCCCACTTCGTGCACCTGGCTGGCAATTATTTGTCGACCAGTCATTTTCTGTAGGTACGCTCTCAGGTCTGCATCAAAGGCCTGTGGACAAGGAGTCAACCATATAGTACAATAACTAAAAAATAATCATTTGTCAATGGCGACACAATGACAGTTAAAACAACAAAAACATTAAACGGCAAATATTAACTGCAATATTAACAAGCAAAAGAGAGAGTGAGTGAATGGTGAATGGTCACTGTCACTGGATGGACTATCTAATATGGGAAAAGAAATTAGAAATGAGCATGCTAATTCTGCTTCATGAAACTGCTTGGAAACTGCAGAGACTAGTTTCTCTTATGTGCAGCAATACTACCCATTTTACATGCCCCAATGTCTTCCATGTGCATATTTGTTTTAGTGTTAATGTACATTAATCATGTATGAATACTACCTATACATTTGTAAATAAGTGTGAAATGACAGTGACACGTGTGTGCAAAAAACTCGGTACTTACCCAGATATCCCCATCAATGTTCTTTATCAACACCATCTTCCGTGTGTTGCCGTTTCTCAGCTCTTCATACATAGGAAGCATGTGATTTTTGGTTCTCCTGACGAAGTATGGCAATAACCTGCCCTCTTCTGCAACACACAAATCCATACTGTCTAAGACTAGGACCAGGGCAGCACAATAAGCTGAATGATTAAACCAGCTACTCCTGACATTAACACAGTTGTTTTCAACCAACCTTCTTTGCTCTGACTAAACATTAAAAAAAAAATCTAAAATTTCTTTTCTACTGACAATGTCTTGTGCTAAGATTTAACTCAAAACATCAAACATTTCGACAGATCTTATGTACTATGACAATTCAAATTTTGATTAATAGTTTATTTCCTGTTACCATAGCTATTCACTATGTATTCACTCTCAACTAAATATTATTTTTTTTTTTTTACCTATCACTTCTTGTTCTTATTTTTAGATTAATATCACATCACTACTGCTTATGTCTTAATCTTTGTGCTACTACAAAACACACAATTTAGAAGACTGGAAGTCTTCAGTTATCTTGCATAATTCCACACAAAAAAAAATGTTTTTTCTAATATCATTTTCATGGTAGTTAACATCTTCAAAATTCTCAAAATTGTACCATTTTCAGATATGGTAGTTAACATCTTCAAACTTCTCAAAATTGTACAACTGGAACCAAGGAACTGGGAACAGTACCTTTTGGTGGGTACCATCCAGATGGTGTGGGGTAATGGTCATGGTGTGGAGGGGAAGGTATCATCTTGGGGGGCAGAATATCCTCACAAACCTGAAGTCTTCTTTGGACACTTCATAATCTGCTAAATCCTCTTCAGCAATCTCTGACACTGGAGGGAGGGATGATCTGCTACCAATCGCTGAAATATATGCAAATAACTACACAAAAATGGATTTTTTAAACTGCAACAAAACACAAAACTAAAATCTTTGTCAAAATCAAACACTATCTCCACCTGAACCTTTTTTCAGCCAGCTCAATTCATGGATTTAAAGCAAACAGTTAACTTTCACTCTAAGTCACCTAATTATTTTGCATGCAGCATGTCATGGGTCTCTTAGACCTGTGATTTTTTTTTTTCTGTAAAATTGAAGCCTTTCTGTACATTATGGGTCTCAAGCCACCAATGCTTTTTTTTTTTTTCTAAAGAAATTAAGCCTTGCAATGCATTTCGGTCTCTACTGACCTATGCCTTTTTTTTCTGAGAAACTAAGCCTTGTTTCCTTGCTGAACTTGTGGTTATGTACAGACCTAAAAAGCCTGTTATGAATACTGAAGTGTTAAATGGACTAACAATTCTGTTTGTGTTTATGTGTACTTGAAATGAGACAACAAATGACAAATGAATGCGTTAAGCTTTCATATAAGTGATTCAGTTTACATCTTTGTTTCAATATGCTTGGTCAATTAAATTGCCCATACGCATGGATGTCAGTGTGTGCACATCCACAGGTGTCGGCAAACAGTTCTGGCTTTGAATATTGTGTCACTCACATATGGTGGTACTCAACATTTGTGATGTGTGTCAGTCAACTGTGTCTGAATGGTGTACGCGCTCTCATCTATGTGAATGTGTGTGCGTGCGTGTGTGCGTGCGCACAAATATAATTTTCTTATTCGTGTTCTTCAATTTCTTTTTTCTTTCCTATCATGGTTTTCAACTGGGTTTAAGTGTAGATGTGGTTATAGTGCATGTATGTGGCGTGTGTGTGTGTGTGTGTGTGTGTGTGTGTGTGTGTGTGTGTGTGTGTGTGTGTGTGTGTGTGTGTTGTTGTTGTTGTTGTTGATGTTACAACACACCAGCTGTTGAAGCAGCTGATATGTATTCATGTGTGATTCTGTGTGTACGCAAATGAGTGTGCTCAAAGGTGCATATTTTTACTACTTTGTTTGTATGTGTGCATTCCTGCATGTCAATTTGTTTGTGTATGCACACATTTATATTTGTATGCATGCAAGCATATATAAGTATGTATGTAAGGGAGACATCCAAGGTGTGCTTGTGAGGCACCTAAACTATGTTTGCAGCCAATCATAATTCAGAGAGGGTGTGTATGATAAGGTGTGCATAACTGTGTATATAGGTCTATATATATGAAATAATCGACATTCACAATGCACAGCCACATGCGCAAGCACCTGAATGTTTCTTAAAATTAAAGTGAAGCAAGCCAGCGCATTATGGCCAATGAGCCACTTAGATAAGGTTCATATAATGCATCTTCAAAATGCATGGATCTTGTCACACCAATAAAATGAAGTACTCAAGTTAATGTTTTGACAGTATAGGTTTGTTTCACCCCAAAATGAGTTTATGTAGTTATTCCACAAAACATCCCCCAAATAAACACACAGGCTTACCTTGTCTTTGACTCGCTATAAAAATATATTCAGGAATAAACAATTTGTATTAATCTACAGAGATTTTTCTAAGAAATAAATGCCAATGTTTGTTTAAATTCAGAAGTGTAGACATTACTCATGCTACTTTAATACAAAATAAACCATTGCAGTTTCTGAAGTCCATTCAACAAACCTGTCTTTAAGTAAAAGTGATCGACTGAAAGGGGTATTAACAAGAATGAAGCTAAGAACGCTGCGAAATGAACTGGCTCATGAGTGCATTTCCATTATTTTTATCTCAAACTACCTCTAAAGACACACATTAATGAAAAAAATCAACAAAAATAACACTCTTATAAGTACAAAGAACCAAAGAGCAGCCAGATTTTTTTTTAAGCAAAATAATTACCAATGAAGTGAAAAATATGCCACTATTCAGATGATTCCTACCTTCTTAACTCGAAGTTTAAAAAAAAAACTACTAAGCTGCCAAAACAAAGAAAAAAACAAACATTACGACACACACGATACATTTTGACCTCTTGGGTATTCCTCATGCAAGACAAACAACACTGAAGACAATAAAAGCAAAGAATAAACAATCACTTATCTCCTCAAATTGGGTGCAAAATTCTAAACACCTAGCTTACTACCCAAACCCTTCACTTCATACTGTGGTAAACCCTTCACTTTATACTGACCACAGTGAGAGTCAGTAGCCCTAAATCAATGAAAGCAAACAGACATTTTGTCAATCTACATTCAGGCAATCAAACTAATCAACTCAACTATATGTAGTGAAAATGTATCCTAAATAACCACAGTAACACACATGGGAGCTCTCTTTTCTTAACTCATTGCAAATAAATTCTGAGATAACTTATTGCAGCAGAGTGTAACTCTGCACCAACTTCAAAATATATATTTGTAAAGTTCTGCAAGCTTCAAGTCCAGAACTCCTCCATATCTATCATTCTATGTTTTTCTCAATTCATACTAAGTTTGATCAGTTACTTTCCTTTCACAAGACTTCCAGCTTTCATTTGGTTTGGATCGCCAGTCTTTGTTTCAGTTTAAAAGTTGAAAATATCCAAAGATTCAAAAAGACCTCAGGCCTGAAAAAGGCAGCCATCACAAGTGTGTCAGCTCGTCAACTACATGAGTCCTTGTGTGTGTGTGTGAGTGAGTGAGTGTGTGTGTGTGTGTGTGTGTGTGTGTGTGTGTGTGTGTGTGTGTGTGTGTGTGTGTGTGTGTGTGTGTGTGTCTGTGTGTGTAGTTTCTTCCACTTACTGGATGCACCTCTGAGTGAAAGTGTTGCTCCAATTTCCTGGCCAACATTGTAGATGTCTGTATGATGTGTATGATCTGTCAAGTCTGGTTGATAGAGGAATACATTTGGAAAGCAAGCATAAACTTCAGCCCTGTCATGCAATCTCAGACCAGAATGGAAATCCATAGCATAATGTTCATCATCCCTATCTATATCATTCAGCACTGACAAAAAAAAATAAGTCTCAAATTCAGTGGTCTTTCATACCCTGCTCTTATGGTGACTTAAAATAGAAGTCAATTGCCTCTCCATGTCTATAGCCTTGGTTTCCTTAGAACTATGAGGGTCACCAGCATTTCAAGCAAAATCACAGGGTCTGTTGCTGGACAGACATAGCACCATCCAAAGGAAGAGCTCACTCATGTTGGCTCTACAACTAAACAATTACAGTCCTCAGTAGAAGGCTTAGTAAATGGTTTCGTAGATATGTTGGATCAGAACTGGCACCACCGAACACCACCGAAGTGACTTGGCAGCAGCACTGTGTCTCCTCTGGTGGGTTGCCTCATGATGACCTGACATTGCCTGCTTCTGACTGTGAATGTGGGTGCGTTTGGAATGAGCGGCATGGGTGCAGTGCCACTGAGGTGGCACAAAATATGAGACAGCAAAAAAAAAAAAAAACAAGAAAAAAAAAGGTTACAGTGTGGAACTATGCATAACATCTTGTGCAAAGCTTAAATCCCACCACCATTCTTTGGATTATGAGGCAATGAGTAGCTCCATTGGCTGATAGTAATTGATGACATGAAAGCACATCACATGCATCCTATGCCTTATTCAAGTATTTGCTGATATCTCCGTTTTGAGCACTGAGCTCGGTGCACGATAAAATCCCCAACTGCAGTAAGAAGAATGTAACTTTATGTGTACACACGTTACACCTTACATCATCACCTTACGACTACTGACCAGTAAAACTTTCACGACTGTTATTATATTAAATGCAACATCATGCTGACCTGCAATAATGCTGGAAATTTCATAAATAATTTGAACTTCATTAAAATCTGACTCAAGTAATGCAAAGTCCTAATTCAGCTGATCCCCTTTCTATGATGTGATTGACTAGTTCAGTAAAGTCATAAGTCGTAAAGAATACATCTTTTTTGCATGACCACCACATCGGCACATGAGTTTTAAACAAAACTCTGCAAGCTGACAATGTTTAAAAAAAAAAAAAAAAACGAATAAAATACAATGACTTACATACCTTTTGTTCAAAGCGACTAGAACCCAGGCTCTTTTGAACCTTGTCAAAGTTTGACGACAAAAGCTGCATGCCCTACACACTGCCGAGGCCATGTTGACTTTGACCTTAAATATATGTACAGCAGGCGTTTGTCTTTATAAAATCAATTTGCACATCGCTTTCAACAGACGTTTTGATAACAATGTTACGAGACAGAGAGACGAAGAAAAAAAAAACGCATTATAATTAAATTAACAACATACTTTAACATAAAAAAATATTTCCCTCCTCAGACATCTGTATCATTAGATCACTGCACATGAAAGAGTAGTTGACCTGTCACCTGTCCCACAACCCGCCCGGGTCAGGATCAGGATCAGGGGCGATGTATCAAAAAACAACTTATTTTTCAAAATTTCAAAATGGAGCGACTGATGGCGGAGAACGAAGCAAAGTTTAGAAGAGTGGGGGTTAGTTTCCGCCGAGGACATTGACGAACAAAGTACTTTGTTCGTCAATGTCCTCGGCGGAAACTAACCCCCACTCTTTCTAAACAAAAACAACTTAGCCTATTTAGGCTTTGTACGCCCCTTCTGTATGTATATTGTTTTTCTCGTGACCATTGGTCCAGTCATAGGCTAGTTCAGTCCTATTATCCATCAAACTCATTTCTAATTTTAGTTACTAATTCAAGTTTATCTATGAGGTTATTTAAAACATTAATACTAGGTGCTCGTTTGATGTCAACTGTTAGTTTATACCAAAAACTGGTTATTTATTAGTAAAAGTAAATTTTCTCAAATTAGTTCTGGAATACTGGTTAAATATCTTATCTTCACTCTTCCTTGTAACATTCTTCTGTGGAGTACAAAAAAGCATGCTTTATCAACATCATCAATTCCATTAAATATCTTGTATGCTTGAATCAAGTCTCCTCTTATTCTTCTTGCCTTAAGTGTTGGAAGTTGTAGATATTTCAATCTTTCCTGATATGAGTAATCTTTTATATTATGAATCATCTTAGTTGCTCTTCTTTGTACCTGTTCTAGAGCTTTTGATTGTCTCTTTAGCATTCAGTGTTTCCATATTCAAGAACGGGTCTTATATGATTGTAAGAAAAGTGTCCTTTTCTATAAATGTAAAGTTTCTTTTTATTATTCCAATCATTCTGCTAGCCTTATTAATACTTTTTACAATATAACTGTCAAATAGCAAATTTTTGTCAAAAGTCACCCCTAGGTCTTTCTCTTCGTCACATTTACATACTTTTATTTCCTTGTCCCCAATTTTCATTATATACTCTTTTGTGGGTTTGTTTTTTACCAATATGAAGTACATTTTTCTGCATTAAAATATAGGTTCCAAGTATCAGACCACTGTACTATGTTTCAATATTCTTTTGTAATTCCTTATGCAATTTCGGAGACAGTACAAGGAAAGAAGAGAATGGGAAGCCAGAAAAAAGATGGTCTGATAGCATCATGGTATGGATCAGCGAAAGCTTCACCTAAAGGGTCGTAGTTAGCCAGCTCATTTTCACTTTCTGCCAGGCCGCGATGTCATCAGCAAATCTGAGACTGGTGATTGTTTGCCCCCAAATACTAACTGTGGCCTATATGATCTTCCAGGGCATCAGTTATCGTTCATTCAAGGACGATTTTGAATAGTGTGAGGGACTATAGGGAGCCTTAACATACGCCAACCTGTGTGTTAAACCAGTCTCCTACTCTTCCCTTGACAAAAATCACACTGCTGACGTGTTCCTGTGCCGATATGATCTTCCAGGGCATCAGTTATCATTCATTCAAGGAAGATTTTGAATAGTGTGGAGAACTGTAGGGAGCCTTAACGTACGCCAGCCTGTGTGTGAAACCAGTCTCCTACTCTTTCCTGGACACAAAATCGCACTGCTGACGTGTTTGTATAGCTGTTGGATAGTTTGAATCAGCTTTTTGTCCATTTTCTAGTTTTTCAAAGGCCTTTTTAAAATCGATGAAGACGTCCATAATGTCTTGCTGATGTTGACTGTATTTTTCACACTGAGCGCAGGGGTTGAATATCTGTTCTGTTGTGCTCCTTCCGGTCTGAAGCAGTTTGTTCTTCCACAACTATTTTTTTCTGCCTGAGGTAACAGTCTGTTTGGAATCATTCTTAGCATTACTTTACTTGCATGACTGATTAGGCTTTATCATTCTATATTCTGGAATAGTCGCAAGTTGCCTTTTTAGGAAGGGTAAGGGTGAGGAATCATGTTCATTGTGTTGGCCTTTTACCAGTCTACCGATGCTAGTGAGTATGTCAATCACTGACTCTACATTCTCCCCTATTCTTGATAAGTTCTGCAAGAACACTGTCGATTCGAGCTGCTTTCCCATCTTTTAAATGTTCTAATAGCTGTTTCTACTTCTTCTCTTAAAACTGGGAACTCATTATTGCTAATTCTTGGAATTCTGATTCTTTGTTACAGTGGGGTCTCCTTTGGTTTGGTTGTTGCAGAGATCTGAGCAGTACTATGTCCACCCCTTGAGTACGTCTACAGCTGTGCACGAGTTTCCGGTTTTGTCTTGGATGGTGGTGACACGTAGTTGCCTTGGCTTTATTAGATCCTTCACAATTTCGAACGCTCGTCTACTGTTGTTCTTCTCCAGACTTCCCTCTATCTATGTGCAGTTATTCTCAATCTAGTCTTTGACCTTTTCCGCTCTTCCTGATCTGTTTTGCTGACTTTTTTTTCATAGGCTGCAGCTCCTAGGGGAGGATACTTCTTTTCTTTTAAGTCTCTTCTCTTGTCGCACATCTGAAGTATTTTATCGGTTACCTACGGCTTTTTTTCCCGCAAGCTTTCTCCCAAGAATATTCTTAGATTCCCCTTCATTAAGTTGTTGAATTAAGCTGTCCGTGTTTCCACACTGTTATCTATTATTAACTTACTTAATTAGGCCCATTGCTCTTGCCAGAGCATAGATCATCAACAACTGCACACCAACGACCACGGTCCTGGGCAATCTTTTCTAATTCGCCCCAGCTGTAACCCATCTGCCTGGTGTCCACTCCCAGGTCCCGCCTCCAGGTGTTTCTTGGTCTTCTCTATTATTAACAGGGGAGCAAATTTCCCTCCAACTGTTGCCTTGGATTCTTCAGCAACGTTGGGATCTTTCTGCCAGTCCAGGTAGAACTTTAGTCTGGTGGGCCTTTTTGTTTGTTTGTTTTGTTTGTTTTGTTAATCATTTCTTCTCAGCCTGACTCTAATGTTCATCATAACCATGTCGTTATTGCTCCCTGCATCTGCACCTAGGAAAGTTCTTGCAATGGCTGTCTTGATCCCCGTTGGAACTGATTCTGCACAAGAAAGTAATCAGCCTAACTGTGGCATGTTTCTCAGGTACGTGCCAGGTCCATCGCTGAGAGTCTTAATGTTCACCGAGTGTGTTTGCGAGCACCATGTTGTTGTACCTAGCGAACTCTGACATCCTTAGTCCTCTGTCATTGATCGTTTCATTGCAAGAGGGACCTCACAATCTCGTATCATTTGATACCTGGAATGCGAGAACTCTGGCGCAAAAAAGGAACACTATATGAATTACACACGAGTCAGAGAAGTACATCTGGTATGTTGTTGTACTCTGTGAGGAACTTTGGAGAACATATTAAAGATGAAGGCCATGTACTATACTACAGTAGAAACATTGACAAATACATCAATGGGGTAGAATTGCTTGTAAATAAGACAATCAAGAACTGTTTACTGGAGTGCCGGTCCGCATTCGAGCAACACTTTTCAACATCACAATAGTACAGGTCTACGCACCAACAACGGACCATGATGACGATGAAGTGGAGGCATTGTACACACTGATTATCCAGGGAGAATTGAATGAGAAAGTGGGTGGTGACGCACTCAAAGCTGACCGCTAAATCACAAAATCAAAAAATAAAGAGAATACTATATCAAAAACAACGATGCATGAAAGGAAACCACCAAACGTTTTGAACCATGGTATTTCAATGGGTAGGAAGAAAGGAAAAACGGAAGTATTTAAGCGGGAAAGAGTGTGAACACAAAATTACGGAGTGGGGCAAGCTCGTGAGTTAAAGAGAATTGAGTAACGAACTGACTCAATAGGACTAGGTTGAGAGGAGGTTCACACACACACAGAGAGAGAGAAGAGAGAGAGAGAGAGAAGAAGAACAAGAAAAAAGGGAGGGGGTGGTGGTGGCAGGGATGGGGGAAGGGGGTAGAGGGAGGGTAGAGCGTAAAAAAAGTGTGTGTCTGTCTGTCTGAGAGTGTATGTACGCGTGCACGCACGTGTGTGTGTGTGTGTGTGTGTGTGTGTGTGTGCGTGCGTGCGTGTGTGTGCGTGCGTGCGTGCGTGTGCGTGCGTGCATACGTGCATGCGTGCGTGTGTGTGCGTGCGTGCGTGCGTGTGTGTGTGTGTGTGTGTGTGTGTCCCCATCTTCCACAGCATTGACATACAGCTTATGGCTAAAAACGTTTGTTGTGTTGTTTTTCCTTCCATGGATCACTGTTTCTGCCTACTGCGTTTTCTTTACTACTTTGATGTTAGATCACAGCCCCCCCCCCCCCCCCCCCCTTTTTTTTTTTCTTCCTTTGCTTTGTTGCAGAGCCGGCGTCAGTGAGCTCTCCCTATGAAGGGTGCCGGTACATCTGTCTAACAACAGCCCCCATGAACATGAATTTGCCAAAACTGGTGAGCCCAATGGAATCAAACCAAGGCCATAAACATTGGGGGGGGGGGGGGGGGGGGGGGGGGGGGGACATTGAAACTGAGGTCACCATGAGAGCAAGGTATGAAGGGTAACAGAATTTAATATATTTTTTCTGTTGAATGCTGATTAAGAGGACGAGGATGATGAAGATGATGCTATGGTTTTTTCCCTGTGAGAGACTGTATGACAGGGATGTGCTCTACGCTTAATTTTACAATTCATCCCGGCATGAACCAGGCACGAGAGATACAGACACCTGCAGTGTGTGGTCAGAAAATTAGAGGAACACTCTTGGAGATGTATCCTTTAAGTGGATTCTTTCTTCTTTTCTTCTTCCTCTTCTGCATGCGCAGGCTGATACTCCTGCGGACACCCCCTGTATACAAAGGCAAGGATTAATCCCATCTACCCAACAAAGGAAGTGGTGTTTTGTGTGTATGACTGTTTTTTATCCCGCCATTAAGGCAGCCATACTCCAACTTTGTACAAGGTGCATGCTATGTGTATTGTATCATCCATACCAACGGCCAAACTGGCCTTCTCTTCTGAAAGTTGGTGATGGGATTTTACATGTGTGCAAGGTGTTATGCGTACATTCACACACAGAACCTCGGTTTACAGTCTCATTCGAAGGACTGTATGGGGAATGGAGTCAGAACCAATGTTAACTCCGAGGGAAAGATCCCCCTGTACCGAAAAACAGCGGTGGAGATTCGAACCTGCAATCCCAAGATTATGAGTCCGGCGCTCTACCACTGAGCTATTGCAGTCCCCTTTTAAGTGGATGAAACTCAACTGTGTGTCCCAGTCTTCCCACCTGAGCCTGTAGAAAACTCAACTTTGGATAGGAGCTGGTTTGGGGCAGAAAAATCCCACATGGCTCTGATGGGAATCGCACCAATGACCTCCCAGCCAAGAGTCCGTGACGTTAACCACCATTTCGCCATGACCGCTGGCTTATCTTGCTTTCTTTATTCATCCTTTATTTGTTAAATTGAGCTCATCTGTTATCTTTTACTTTTTCAGTTAACATTGAGCTCACCTGTTAGCAAATGTCCATTCCATCTAAAATTTGGAGTTGTTGTGTCACAAGTACACATCAATAACTTTTTTGTTGTTTTTGGTGTTGCTGACATGTCTTGTGTGCCACCTCAGTGGCTTTGCACCCACGCCACTCATTCCGAGGCCCTATCCACGGCCCCAGGCCATTGCTGCCCCGGCACCAGCAATCCAGGAAGCAGTCATGGTCAAGTCATCATGAGGCAACCTACTGGAGGAGACCCTGCACTGTTGCCGAGTCACTTTGGTGTTGTTCAGTGGTGTCTGTTCTGATCCAACATGTGCAAGACACCACCTACTAAGCCCCTACTGACAACAATAATTGCTTTGTTGCAGAGCCAGCATGAAAGAGCTCTCCCTCCAGAAGATGCCACCATGTCTGTCCAACAACATCCTCCGTGAATTGAAGGTACCAGTGACCCCGATTGAATCAAACCGAGCCATAGACTTGGAGAGGACATCAAAACTGAGGTCACCATGAGAGCAGGGCATGAAGGGCCACAGAATCTGTTTTTAATGCTGGTCAATGAGAATGAGGATGCTGCTGCTGCTGTTGCTAAGGATTTCCATTCCGATCTGAGACTTCTTGTGCTCTACGCTTACTTTCATAATATATCCCATTGTCATAGAGACCCAAGAGATACAGACACTTGTGGTGTTGGTCAGGAAACCGGAGCAACACTCTCAGTGATTCATCAATTTAGTGGATGAAACTCGACTGTGTGGTTCCAGTCTTTGTTGTTTTTGGTGTTGCTGACACGTCTTGTGTGCCACCTCAGTGGCTTTGCACCCACGCCACTCATTCCGAGGCCCCATCCACGGCCCCAGGCCATTGCTGCCCCCGGCACCGGCAATCCACAGGAAGCAGTCATGGTCAAGTCATCATGAGGCAACCTACTGGAGGAGACCCTGCACTGTTGCCGAGTCACTTTGGTGTTGTTCAGTGGTGTCTGTTCTGATCCAACATGTGCAAGACACCACCTACTAAGCCCCTACTGACAACAATAATTGCTTTGTTGCAGAGCCAGCATGAAAGAGCTCTCCCTCCAGAAGATGCCACCATGTCTGTCCAACAACATCCTCCGTGAATTTGAAGGTACCAGTGACCCCGATTGAATCAAACTGAGCCATAGACTTGGAGAGGACATCAAAACTGAGGTCACCATGAGAGCAGGGCATGAAGGGCCACAGAATCTGTTTTTAATGCTGGTCAATGAGAATGAGGATGCTGCTGCTGCTGTTGCTAAGGATTTCCATTCCGATCTGAGACTTCTTGTGCTCTACGCTTACTTTTCATAATATATCCCATTGTCATAGAGACCCAAGAGATACAGACACTTGTGGTGTTGGTCAGGAAACCGGAGCAACACTCTCAGTGATTCATCAATTTAGTGGATGAAACTCGACTGTGTGGTTCCAGTCTTCCCATCTAATCTAAGCCCACATCAAACTCAGCTCTGGGTACAAGCCAGTCAGGGCTGAAAAATTCCACATGGCTCTGATGGGAATTGAACCCTTGACCTCCCAGTTGGGAGTCTGCGCACTAACCATATCACCATGGTAGCTTTTCATCAATAACTAGTTTATCAATGCCCTTTTTGTTTTTCTGAATACGATGATAAGATGTAATTCTGGCAACAATGCTATATAGAGTATTTTGACATAACTTTAGCATGGATTGATGCCATTTCTCCTCTTTTTTTTTTCCCCATTGTTATTTCATAGCAGCATGAGGCTTGTTAATGGCCTGAGTATTACCTTTGCCACGCACACTACTACAAAGGCTGCCGGCAGCCAGGATTCTCCCTCAAACATTTTCTTGAGCTCTCAAGTGTCACACATGTGGTGTACAACAAAACGCATCAGCGTCAAACACTTAACAACACCAAGATCTGTGGGGTTGTCATGTTTGGCCCTGTGTCATGTCATCCTGCACATGTTGTGAAGTCTGTTTCTTTCAGATGACTAACTAACCCCCCCCCCCCCCCCCCCCCCCAATCCCCCTCCCATTCCAAAATAAATTCTGCTGGCTGTCATATTCCTTTGACAACCTGTCAATGAGACAGACATCAGAAACATGAACGTCAGCTCTAACCTCTAAAGGCAGAGATCAAGCCTCCTACATTTACAGACCCAGCATAGGCCATCGAGGCTGAAAAAAGGCATTTTCAATGTGTAAAAGACAACACTGGTTTATGACAGACAGGGAAATGTTTATCTGTCCTACTCTGAGATCCTGTGTCAAGTTTCACTGATTGTCCAAAAGAAATGTACTGGAGTCTTGTTTATAAGTCTAGAGACTACACACCATTTGTATTTATGCCTTATATTTCAACAGGACAACTTTATGCCAGTGAGAAGTAAACATCTTGTAAGATGATCTGTAGATATTGTTGCTTGTTTAAATACTTTGCAAATGATATTCTAACTAACGTGTGTGCTTGGACTACGTGTATTCCAGTACCTACTATACCTCAGCAGCATTTGTATCCTTTGAAGAGTTATTTCCCTTAAAATTGTTCAGCAGTTTCTTCTGCCTCACACCACTCAAACCTGGGTGAAAAACTTGAGTTAAAATTTTAATGCTAGTCTCACTTATGCCGGCTGAGACCTCAGACTTTCTTGGAAGTTTAGAGGACTATTGTGATGACTTGTCAGCCCAGAATCCTTGCCATTTCATTTACAAACCAGGTTCTATCATCTCCACAGGTCCTGGGACCAGTCATCCACAACTGTCCCAGCACAGGAACAAGAATTCTTCCTACTAATTATGGCCACATGGATAACCAACTGACCTGCAGGCCTATATTTAGTGGTGACAACAACAAACAGGGCAAATACAGGAATCTCTCCTGTTGGGCAATTCTCACCTAGCTAAGTCTTATTGGACTGAAATATTTAAAAGCCTACTGACAAAGTAGGTTCAAGCACATACTTCATGAGCAAGAATAGAGTGCGAATACGCCAGGCATGTGAAGCCAGACTGAACCCTTTTTTCCTTCTTTCTAAAGAAAAATCCCAAATATTTGTCTTTTGTAATCCTGTATTCAAACAGTAAAGCTTTGTGTATGAAACTGCACTTAATTAATGGTTGAAGCTATTTCTAATTCTATCACTCAGTGCACAAGCACTTGTAAGTGTATAAGCCTAAGCACACCTGAGCCTGTCTTGAGTTCTGTTAATTAACATCCCCAGAAAAATTGAAATTTCTTCTTCCAATGACCAGTATTGGAAAGTTGCTTTTCCACCATTAGTGAAAGAGTCAATGGAGGGGAATTTTAATACAACAAGAACTACTGTGTGATTTAAATCGAGAACATACTCCGAGTCCACCCCTAGAGGACCAAACCTTCCACTCTTGCTTGTCAGAGTGGCAATAGGATTTGCTCAGGTGGGTGACCTCACGACGAGCTGTTAATCTTGTGGAATGCTGGCACTGGATTGTAAGGAAACTGATGGGTGTAGCTGTGACAGGACGAATCAGAATGAGCAGAGTGGGAGAGTGAGAATGGCACCATTATATCAGCATAAATGTCCAAATACAGCTTACTAAAACAGTACCCACACCTCCACACACACACACACACACACACACACACACACACACACACACAATGCATGCAGAAACAGGCACAGCAGCAGCATAAAAAAAAAACCAACTTTTATTACATATTTGTACGAAGATTTATGTAAACTACAAATGAAGAAGCAGATCCACTAAAGCAGTAACATTTACATAGCAACTATAAAAAATGCAATCTACATGCCACTATACTGTAGCAACAGCTATGAAAATGAGTGAACAAAACTATCGTAAATCAAAATCATGGCATTCCAAAAATAAATAATTACAACTGCAATAATCAATATCATTATCAACATCAGAGTTATGACCAAAAATTATTCTGAAACGAAAATTTTTGACAAATGGAATATGCTTCGACAATGACTTTAAAGCATTTTACTTTATGTCTGTACATCTGTCAATGTGAGTATTGATTACATCTGCATTCTTGACCTACCAGAGATTCAAACTAGATTTGTGCAGATCGTCTGAACGGGAGGCAGATACATTAGCCCCTGAGGTATTGCCTCCATCAGCGCAAGTACTTGTATGTCTCTGGGTTCATAGTATCCAAATATGCTACCCAAGGAAACATTGATAATAGGTCAATCACAGAGGAACAAAAGCAAAACTGGGCCTCTACCACTTTAACAGTATCCTAATCATCCTGTTAGTCATTCAGACAAAAGCAACCACCACCATCATCCAAAAATCTTCTATTCTTCACAGTAAAGACAGAACTTGTTTGTGCACTCTATCTTTCAGTCCCACTTTGTGTTCATAAGAGGTAATATTAATAATCACATAACAATTGTAATAATAATAATCAGCAACATGTTCTTTCATACAGAAATAAACTGGCAGCATCGAGATCTGTTTAATTCAAGTGAACATCAGACGCAACATTTCTTACAATATGATGTTTTGTATCTAATATAGAAAAAACATGTTCTGTTTATAATCAAACAGATGCTAAGTTCATTTGGTTGTTACACCTTTTGAAATAATACTTATATCTATTGAAATATATGTAAACACCAAAATACAGCTAAAACTTAAGTAGTGCTTACATTGGGGACCTTCTGCGATGCAATATCATCAACACTGCTTTTGTGCTTCTGCTCTCAAAGTAATCACAAGGGAGCTTTAGATTTGAGCTAACTTTAGGTGTATGTTTGTATTTTTAAGCATTCTACAGTGCATATTTTACGTAAATCTGCTTTACAGTTCATTTTTCACTCAAATGGGCTCTGTGTATGTGTATGCAAGTGTATATGTGTGTGTGTGTACAAAGTGTGTGTGTGTGTGTAAGGGAGTGCTGCTCTGTGTGCGAGTGTCTGCATTTATATGTATGCACATGCTTGCATGTGTCTTTGTGTGTGCATGTGTGTGTGAGTGCATACACATGTGTGTGTGTGTATGCTATGCACATTACATGGAACATATCCTCTCTCACTCTCTCTCGATTGTGTGTGTGTGTGTGTGTGTGTGTGTGTGTGTGTGTGTGTGTGTGTGTGTGTGTGTATGGATGTGCATGTTTGTGTGCATCGCATATACATACATTGCATATATATACATATTCTCCATCTCTCTCTCATTGTGTGTGTGTGTGTGTGTGTGTGTGTGTGTGTGTGTGGAGAGAAAAAAACATGGCTAAGAGTAATTGTGGAAATAGAGGCTGAGACTGGAGGGGCAGGGGTGGGGGGAATGATGGATAAAGTAACACACAGAAAGAGACTAGAGGAGGGGGATAGGGTGAGGTTGAGGGTGGGTTTGGATGGGAGAGGAGGGGGGGATGGATGTTGGGATGGACTTAAGCACAGCTGAGTTCAAAGGCTAATAAGAATAAAACAACATCTGTAAAAAGAAACAACCCTCTCTGTACTATCAAAATCATATTTTAAAACATCCATATCAAACATATGGCTCATGTCATGCTAAACAATATTCAAGAAAAATACCAAAATGGTCAAATACACCTAACTAAACTTGCACAGGTAAGTTCCAGGTAAGTGGGCATAGTTGGACAAATCCACAAGGTATGTGTAGGGTCAAAATTTAATCCTCTTCACACAGTCATGGATTCCCCCAGACTGACACTTGATCAGCAGACTGAACAATGGAGGAACGCTGAACACAATTGTTTAATGAAGGAAAATCTGAGTGCATAATATACTTATTTACATTCTGTCCTCAAAACTGAAAAAAATGAATTTGAATATAGAAAGCTCACTGTTATTTAAACACACACACACACACACACACACACACACCCCCACCTTAGACCATAAATTATCCGATGACTGAACACGTAGTAACTGAAAAAAGGGGCAGACAATAGTCCCAAAGAAAAGCAAATGTATACCCAAAAAGAAAAAAGGAAAAAAAAAAAAGAAAAAGAATCATTGTCAACAAATCAATCCTACATGAAAAAGAAATGAAAAAAAAATCATTTGTAATTTAACTCTAAGGAGGTATGGAGAATACTGGGGGTATCTTTCATTTGTCATTCACACACAGAATGAATAAACTGCCAGGGTAGCCAGCAATACTGATGGCAAAAAAAGCAAGCAACAACAACAAACAAAACTGCTGCTATCCACCATTTCCTGAGTCAAGTTTATTGATAGATCTTAATTCAGCAGGGCACCAGCTGTGAGCCGTCACATTCAAACAAGCTCTGTGATGATTCAACAGTCATGTGCTGGATGACAAATGTCTGATATTGATGAACTCCACACACTACACATGTGGCACTGCAAATGAACACAATTGATCTTGCACCGCTTTACATGAGGATATTGATCTTTGCAGTAGTTAATATCAACAGTTCCATGCCCAATTGATCAATACTGATAGCAGATGTATTAATGACAGGTTATCCTGCCACTGGTAATACTAATAGAGACATTGATATCAGTTTTAATTTATTTGTTATATGTTTGCATTATTTATTTCATTAGGACACAAAATGTCCACCCTGACCCCACTCTGATATAAGGCATTTATACTTATTTAACTATTATTTTTTAATTAAAGACTATTCACTTATTTAACTATTATTTTTAATGAAAGACTATTCACTTATTTCACAAATAATAAACAAACATCAAAGGAATAAAATCAGGGATCTACTGATCAATGACAGGGAAATTTCTAATACTATGGCGCATGGCTTACTTATTTGACAAACAAATAATAAACATCAAAGGAATAAAATCAGGGATCTACAGATCAATGACAGGGAAATTTCTAATACTATGGCACATGACTTGCTTGCTTAATACTATTTAAGTTTAATTTACTTGTGTTTGATCACTGAAACATAAATGTTCTCTCTCCCCTCTTTGACAACAGTATTTGTTGTGACTGAATTATTCATTTATGTGTTCTTCTATAGGATGAATATCAATTTAATATATTTGTTGTGAATGAATTATTCATTTATGTGATCTTCTCTAGCATAACTATCAATTTCATTTGTTTGTTGTGACTGAATTATTCATTTATGTGATCTTCTGTAGCATAAATATCCATTTCATTTTCATTTGTTTGTTGTGAATCAGTTATTTGTTTATGTGCTATATTATCATGAAATATGTCAAAGCAATTAACTCTGATTTTCCAAACCCTTTTCAGCGTATTGTAACCTCCTCTTTATTTATCATTTTTTTTCCAACAATGTAAGCCATGTTCATTCAGACAGTGTTGAAGTAAAAGGCTATCTCCACAAAATGTTTTCAGAAAACTCATGCTCTTAGGGATTTTCTTGTTCATGTTCTGAAACAAACTTTATACACTGTTAAACGTTTTTGTTTTTTTTTTTCCATAGAATCTGCAAAAATCTTATCTTAGTGTGATATGATCACCCAGAAGAAGGCCATAATACCAATAATCTACTCAAATCTGATCATTTCATCTGATGATATGTTTTTGCTCTTGTACACAACATTACCAAATGTGACTTCTTACTTCTTACATTTTCAAACAATTTTTGCTCTTATATATAACATACCAACATTAATTTCTGACTTACTCTGTGGTAGACTGTCACATGTGTTGTAAGAGAACAAGAGAGGGTCTGTGTTTGTGATAGAAGCTATAGTTTCTTTCAACAAGTATGTGTGTATGCAAGCCTAAGTGTGTATGTACAGGGAAGTGACCCAGTTTTTTTTTTTAAACTGGATATTGTATACAGTCTGACATTTTGTTTGAAAAAATCAGACTGCCATCAGGGTGTAACAAAAAACACATTTAAACTTATAAGAAGGAAACATACACTCAAAATTAAAGAAAATCTGTAAATCAGGTTAGTAAATATTTGTGTAGGTTTAAGAAATGGCATGAAATATAATAAAAAAACTGGCATCCAGCTAAAAATGAAAAAGCAAAACCAACCAACCGACAAAAGCCAGTAAACACGCACACAAAATCCTATGACCATTACAATCATATGACACACTGAATCAGGAAAAATACAATGATGAAAATGCTCCATGGCACTTTGAGCAGTGTAACTGTTCATCACTATATCCATATGTGACAACCACATTATGTATGCAAAACTTGCTGGCCTCTGGCTGAAGTTTCTAATCAGTACAATGTTCAAAACAGTCTACTGCAATTTGAGCAGTCTTCTAAGTTTTATAATAATATTCCAATATGTGATAATCACATTATGTACGTAGAAGTAAATTCGCCTACGGCTGAGGCTTCTTATAAATACATGTTCACCTTGGTCCATCGAAATTTGCGCAGTCTGTAAGTTTGTCACTGTATCAATATGTGACAGTTACATTATGTGTGCAAGATTCATTGGCTTCTGACTGTGGTTTCTGCCTGTCAGTGATCAGACATTAATAAACACAAAATAACTTTTAAATCTAACAAAATTTTACATTCAAAATATTTCATTCTGAAACCACTCAAAGCCAATTCTAACAAACTTTTACATTCAAAATGTTTTATTCTGAAACCTCTCAAAGCCAATTCTAACAAACTTTTACATTCAAAATGTTTTAATCTGAAACCTCTCTAAGCAAGGATCATGTGCTAAGTTTAACTTATTTTGATGCATATTGTCAAAAGAACTACATGTTAAAACACATAAATCATTCACAATAACAATGTGTTTTTTTTTTTTTTTTTTTTTTTTTTTTTTGCTGTCCCAACCTCTGCGCCACCTCAGAGGCAGAGCACCCACGCTGCTCATTCCAACACCCCGGTCGGCACCGCCGCAGCCCCCCAGCACCGGCAATCCATAAGGAGCAGTCAATGTCAAGTTGTCAAGAGCAACCCACCGGAGGAGACACTGCACTGCTGCTGAGTCACTTCGGTGGTGTTCAGTGGTGCCTGTTCTGATCTAACATACGCAGGACACCACCTACTAAGCCCCCTACCGACGACAATAATTGCTTAGTCGTGGAGCCGGCATGAGTGAGCTCTCCCTCCGGAGGGCGCCACCACGTCCATCCAACGACAGCCCCCATGGAATCACCGATACCGGTGACCCCGACAGAACCAAACCAAGACCACAAACTTGGAGAGGACATCGAAATTGAGGTCACCATGAGAGCAGGGCATGAAGGGCCACAGAATTTGAGACATTTTTTTATGCTGATCGATGAGAATGAGGATGATGAAGATGATGTCACGGATTTCCATTTTGGTCTGAGACTACATGACAGGGCTCTACTCTAGGCTTCCTTTCATAATGTATCCCGGCGTCAACCAGGCCCGAGAGATACAGGCACCTGCAGTGTGGTCAGGAAAATTGAGCAACACTCTCAGAAACGCATCCATTAAGTGGATGAAACTTGACTGTGTGGTCCCAGTCTTCCCAACCGAGTCCGCAGCAAACTCAACTCTGGGTAGGAGCCGGTCGGGGCAGAAAAACCCACATGACTCTGATGGGATTTGAACCCACGACCTCCCAGCCAGGAGTCCACGACGCTAACCACTTTGCCACGGCGGCTGGTCACAATAACAATGTTAACATTATGTTTACTTTTCTTGAGAGAAGACATCACTCGAAATGTTCATCTGAAACAACATGCTTTAAATCCTCCCTTCTCAGGGAAGTCTTTGTACATCAAGACTGAAAATGAAATGGTACTGAGGATCAGAAGGATTGTGGGTTGTGAGGTAATGAGTTCAAATCCCAACAGAAGCATTTGGACTTAAACAGCTGGCTCCTACCCTGAGTTGTATGCCATGGGCTCAAATGAGAAGAGAGGGGCTGCACAGTCAAGTTTCATTCATTTTATGAATCTATGGTTTTCTGAAAATGTTGCTGACATTTTTTACCTGCACTGCAGGCGTCTATTTCTGGGGCCCAGTTAACACCAGGATCTACTATGCCTAATCAATTAGATGATTAAAGGGTTTATAATCTCTCTCTCTCTCTCTCTCTCTCTCTATATATATATAGATTAAAGCAAAACAGAACTGTTAAACAAAGGAATTGTTCACTCTCTGACAAAGAATTATCTTGTCTACAGATATAGATTTCATGGAACAAAAAGATACAAGCACACTGTGTAAATTCCATGTGGTTCACACACACACACGCTCACACACACACACACACACACACACACACACACACACACACACACATGCCACATACATGCACTTGAACCACATGTACACTTAAATCCAAAAGAAAGATGACATACATGCATGCAATCAAAATAACATCTAACATCATCCCTTTTTTCTGACACTGCTATGGTGGAATGATTGTTCTCAGAAGTTGTAATTTGTTCCAGGTGTCAGTCAACAAGTGAGTAACTCCTCATAAAAATAAGATCATGCATCTGACCATTACTGAGGTCTTATTAACTGCAATAATCTTATTTACAATGTTGGGATTCTTTGCAAATATTTAATACCTTGCAGTCTGTTACAGTTCAATGACAGAAGTGCACACCAGCTTGTGGAATGACAACAAATCCGAAAGAAAAAGCTGGAAAAGAAATGCTCCCAGAGGAAATCCGAGGACGCAGAGGTGGCAAATCTTCATGGTCCATTACCAGTTTCTGTCCATTTAGAGCAACAAACCGGGATCGCAGTCCCTTTTTATCTCCTGGTGTCAACAAGTATAACTCATACTGATGTCCAACAAACTGACTGAAGTTCAGAGTAGTGCTTTTATTCTTGACATTGAGAATGTAAACAGTGAGCCCCCCTTTTGGATAAAATGATGGATTAGCACAGCTGGCATACATTCTCACTTTGTCTGTTGAAGTTGTTACATTGAAAACAGACCCTTGCACTAAGCGTTTGTATAGTACCGTCAAAAAATAATCAGGATAAGGATCAAAGTCATGTGAAATCAGTGCATAGTTGCCATTGTAAAAACATTGTCGGAGAACAGCCTTAAGCCCAGACAGTGCACTCAAGCCAAGCTTATCCAGCCACATAAAGCCAGCTGCATAACCATCAGACACCCCTGCCAGACCCCCACCTGACACAGATGATGTTTCAGAAAACCACATGGGTTTCTCTGGTGCCAAATCATGGGCAATTGACTGAGCAATTGCTAGTTCACGCACCAGAGAGTTCAGAATTTTAGTATCAATAAAATCCTTTAAACTGGCTCCATGTGCTTGTGCATTAAAATAATAGTGATGTAAGGTTATTGCGGAAACTACATCTTGACCACCAAATTTTAAAAAGTCTTCCAAATATTTTCTGGCTCCACCTTTTGTCACTTTGGTGACATCTGGTCCAATGATGTAGGAGTCACGATATGCTGGGAATTCAGCAAGCAAAGAACGCAACTGCTGCATATCTTTGGCCAGTCTGGATCCAGGGATGGTGAAATTGAAATTGTGATGATATGCATTGGGCTCATTGCCCAGCTGGAAAACTGGTATACTGAAATTCTGTTCCTGGGAAAATGTCAATAATTTTCGTGCATTAACTGGATTCCATGTGTCTCCTTTCCCGCAGAAACTCATTAAAGTCAAAAATGAGATGCCATCAACCTTCTGAGTAGTAAAAACATTCAACCGTTTCCAATCTTCAGCAGTGACTGTGTAGTTCAATACCAAAGGTTGATCAAAAACGTAATCGTATTCTAAATAGTCACCGTCAATTTCTTCAGACTTTTCAGCAGTGTCATTGAAGAGATAAAGAAGTCGGCTGCAGACCCCCAACTCTCAGAAATGAAGGTGCGATACCTTTCGCCAATGACTGTAGTTGTTTGGATGAAGTATTGAATGTCTTCCACTCTTGTCTGAAGAGGCTGGAATCCAGCGTAACTCCAACAAACATTGGTCCAACGTTGTTTACGCTATTGTTAAGATTTATCACCACATCAACGTAGTTTTCATCCTTCCCGTCTCCGGCAGCATTCAGTTTTCCGTCTGCTTGGGCATTTCCGACCAGCGGATTGTGTGTAGTATGCTGTTGATGCTGGGCATGCTGCTTCATATAAGTGCTTTCAAGTTCTTCCCGTCCTTGACTTCGTTCAGATATTTCCATCATAACTGTGCCCTTTTCCCGAGTGGCCGCACTCGTTGCTTGGAAAATGCAGACAGTGACAAACAGAATAAAAAGTCTATTTTACAGTCACCACTTCCATTATTGCCTCTCTTCCTTGGCTGTGAGACACAGAGACACGCATATCATAGAACTTGTTAACAGACAGCAATAAACCCAGAATCAAGTGAACCGTAAACTTTTCGTCTGCAAAATGGGATGGCGCTGATCACATGACAAGTGCTGAAAACATGTGACAATTCACATGTTCTATTCACATGATGATCGGATTATAGTGCGCAGGTTCCAATCCACAGATACAAAGTCAAGATAATACACTACACAGTACCAAGTATTCAAACTCGTAAGTCGCACGCAACAAGTCAGTAAACAAATCTA
The DNA here is from genome assembly GCA_016801955.1 of Conus betulinus. NCBI lineage: Eukaryota > Metazoa > Mollusca > Gastropoda > Neogastropoda > Conidae > Conus > Conus betulinus. The sequence goes on from JADBJO010001511.1 coordinate 85,506, forward strand.
CACCCAAATAATTCCTCACACAATCCACTTTTTGCCTGAATCTGGTGCTGTTCCACTTTTACTGTTCCAGACTTGACACAGTATACAACATACTATTACACCTAAGCTGCAAACAATATACTTAATTAGTGCCTTGGGAAGAAATTGAACCATAATAATCAAGGCAAAACCTTATGACTCGGCCACTTTGTACCCGACTCTGGAGATATTTTGTTTTCTGTTTTTTTCTTTTTTTCTAACATTGCTCTCCATATGCTGTCTACAAACCCTCTCATCTGCTCGAGCAAGGATTAGCACAAACATCCTTCTGCCGATTCATCTAACCATGCACAAAAATCACATTTAAAACCTCCATGCTCTCACAATCTATTATTCTAATTTTGCTTTACACAGAAGCTAAAACCTACTTTTTCACCATAAGAAAATGTTTTCAAAGTCCAAGCTGGTGTATACTTCTTTCCAGATAGTACTAGGTTGCTCTAGTGCTACACACCATTGTACTGAGAGAGAGAGAGAGAGAGAGAGAGAGAGAGAGAGAGAGAGAGAGAGGCCATCTAAAATTGTAAAAATACAATAGTTTCAGTTTTCTGTTGTTAATACCAAAGCTGATTGCATGGGCCATACACAGCTGTTCATGTCAAAGAAAGATTTGGGTCATTTCATGCTAAAAGTGGCTGAAAGCAGATCTGTTTTCCACAGACTGTCATATCACATGAAAAATACTTCTCAGCTCTTGGTGACAGATGTAGATGAAGGTAATCAAAGATAACACATGTTTTGGGGACAATAATTCTTGCATCTAAAGCTTGAGGAGAGGTATACATGTTCAGTGAGACTGGTAAGACTGAATACTGTGGCAAAGTTGTCAGCATCACACACTCTCGGCTGGGAGATTGTAGCTCAATTTACCATCAATGACATTTATTTGTGGGATTGTTCTGCCCGACTGGCTCCAACTGAAAAGTTGAATTTGCTACTAGCGAAATTGGGAAGACATACACTCCAAACCTCATCCACTTTGTGGATGTGTCTCTGAAAGTGCTGCTCAAATGTTCTGAGCAACACTGCAAGTGCTTTCTCTTGAGTCTTGTTGACACCGGGATCCATCATGAAAGTCATAGAGTACAGCCCTGTCCAGTAGCCTGAAGCCTGAGTGGACAAGTTCTGTGGCTCTTCATGCCATTCTCCGACATGCCCTCAGATCTGATTTCCTCTCTATGTCTATGCCCTTGGTGAGTGTTGGCAGTATTGGCAGATTCACGGGGACTGTTATTGGATAGACGTGGTGGCGCCATCTGGAGGAACAGCTGCTCACTTACACTGGCTCTGCAACGTAACAATTATTGTCATCAGTAGGTGGTGGCGGCCTGCGTTATGCTGGATCAGAACACGCAACACTGAACACCACCAAAGTGACTCCGCAGCAGTACAATGTCCAACTGGTGGGTTGGCCAATGACTTTACATTGACTGCTCCCTGTGGACTGTTGTGGGTCTATGGCAGGGCAAGCCAGACAATGGCTGTGCTCAGGGAGCCAGAATGACCTGAGTACATGGGTGTAATGCCACTGGAGTGGCACCAAAGATGAGTCAGCAAAATAAAAAATAAAAAAAGAATAGATAAAAGAAAAGATGAGGATGAGTAAAGAGACACTATACTTGAAGAACATCAGGCTGTGCTGGTTCGGAAAGTATGTTATGACAGAAACAGTGAAATACTTTCTGGTTTGTATTTACATCAGGGCAGCTATTACTAAGAAGTTAGAGTTCTCTCAAAATCTGAATATAGACCCCAGATATTCCAGTGAAGTATAGTTGACACCATAGTGGTGGGAATTTGAGAAAAATCGGTCCATTGTGCCTTCTGTCATCTGGTAATGGAGTCAGAATGGATTTCTGTTACCTTTTTATTTATTTTTTTTCTTTTCTGTGGAGGCTTTAGAAGTGAAGTTTTACGCACATTTATCACCCTCTACTTTGTCTAATGGCTGGTCTCCATGAGCACCCTCATAGGGTGCATTTAGAGTGTTCCTATCACTCTCAAAAGTTGAGGCAAGTAAGCTGATTTCTAAGCCTGTCTGCAGCAGCAGTTTTTGACATTTTGACAGACAGAGTGGAGGTGTGTTTAATGCCTGTGTCTGTCTCATGCAACCTGTGTCTAGGTCTGTCTCGTGCACCATCTTGAAGGAAAAAAAAAAAAAACAATATCAGTGAAACTCACATCAGACACTGTCAGTAGTTTTTTTTTTTTTTTTTTTTTTTTATGCTGCAGAATTCAATAGATCAGACACGGACTCACTGCCAAGCACCAACTTCTTTGGTTCAAAAAGGGGATCAATTTCATCCTTCGTCCAAAACTTCTGTATCCCCCAATAGTCACACCTGACAATCCTGTGAGGACACAGATTGTGAACTGCTCTTTCACATGGCCTCTGTGGATCATTCTAGCAAATGGACGTCACAACAGCACCAATCAAGTAGCAGGCCAAACTTTTGAAATCTGAAATGGGCTACTGCATCAGAGATAAAGCATGAAGATCTTCCCAGACATTGACATAACCTACTTAGATAGCCTATTTTGGTGACATTATTCTGAAAATGAGACAGATGATGTTTTGCTTTTTCTTTTTTTTTTTTTTTTATTAACCCCTTATGGACTTAAGCTCTATGAACATCAACAGTTCCCTTCAATGTAAGCTCCATCAGTGTTATTTTAGCCTCTGAGACATCCATCAGCTCTGGACATGTTACGAAACTTTGACATATTCAGCTGTTTTGTGTGGTAAAGCTTAACTGGTTTTCACCTACAAAGCAGCATCAAGGAGCAGATCTGTCCGATGCTTTGAGCTGCACTCAACTAGAGATAATCCTTTCCTCAATTTCTTGGTGGCCTTGGCATTATTGCCTTCTGATCCTTGAAAACCCTTTTTAAATTGCAGTCAGGTCGTCTGTCCATCTCAGCATCCCCATTACTAATCATGAAGCCCCCAAAACTGTAATTGACCTTCAAATTGGAATCAGAGCCTCCAGCATAATACTACTTATCAATTGTCCCAAGGCAATCTATCTGGCTCCTTTCAGGAGGGGGAAAGTGAAGGATTGCGTGTGTTGAAAGCCTTTTTTTGAGATTTTGCTCATTTGTCCCTCCTTTACCCATTCATGGGTGGGTAAGGGGCCAGTGACAAGAATTCTTCATATTCACCCCCTCCAGGTTTTAAAGGAAATCTGTGAGAGTCCAGTTTGATCATATCCCACCTAATCATGCCCAGCTTCCAGGAGGAGAAAGTTGAATGCTGTTGGGAGTAACCTGGCAAGCCAGAAAACTGCGTTGACCCAGCCTCATACACGGGTAGCCAAATTAATATACATTAGGCAAATATCTAAGGAGAGATGTGAAAATCCACCACTCTCTACAACATATGGAAAACATGACCGATCTAAAAACCAAAACATACAAAAGAAGAATGAAGACTTGATGGGGAGCTGGAAAGTGGAAAAGATCCAGAGAGGCAAAGATAGAAGATGGAATAGCGGCATGTCACTATTGTCTAGACTATTACCCCGATTTCTTGAGCTTGGAACCCAATCATCTTTTTATACGACCAGTCAGTATTTGGGCTATAAAGGTGTTGAAGTATTTTGTTTTAAAACCAGCATTCCATTGAAGTAATGATGCTCCCAATAGCACAATCAAAGTGTCCACTGGACCATGAGAGCCTTCCATTACCTATAGCACAATCAAAGTGACCACTGGACCATGAGAGCCTTCCATTACTTCGTCATTTATTCACTTTGTTCTATTATTCTAAAATATTATAAAAAACACACACATTTTTAGTTTTGATTTTATTACTTTTCATCAATAACCATTTCTGTAAAATTCTTAGACTTATTCTATCATTATCAACAAAGCTCAGTTGATCAGACAAGGCTTTTTTAGGGCCATCACAGGAAAAGAAGTCCAATCTTGCAAAAAACAACAACAAACCAACCAACCCTGAACAGTTATATACATATTACATTACATACATTTAATTCATTGCACTGTTAGTGATCCATTGATTTCATTGAGACTGATAAAGTTAGGCATCATCATCATCATCATCATCATCCCCTATTACCCCTCCTGGGGTACAGGCCGCCAACCAAGGACCATGTTGCCTTTATTGCCTCGAGACAAAAAAGCTTTTTTAAAAAAAAAATTATGATAAACATAGCAGTGTCATAAAAATCAAATATAAATGTCATCCTGAATAGTGTTTACAGAAGATGTGTGGAACAAGGTGGCATCATTGCAGTTGTGCATCTGGCATGCAGGTAAGCACATGTGATCTGCGGTACCCATTTCAGGTCACCGTTGAACTCTCCCATTCACTCTGTGCAGCATTGCCTTTGTCATCAAAGTCAATTACAGGGGGCAGACTGAGGGGAAGTGGGGAGGAGGGTGGGGAAGGACAGTGGGAATAGGCTAAAATGGAGCCAGAATAACTCATTTGGTAGAGCACTAGACTCGTTATCCTGGTGATCCCAAGTTTGCGGGTTTGAATCTCTGCTGGGCTGTTTCAGTGTTGGAGGATTTTCCCCTCGGAGTGAATATTGGTTCTGACTCCATTTCCCTGAAAAATTGTTGAATTAGACTATAAACTGAGGTTCTGTATGTGAACCCATACATTATATCTTGCAAGCACATCAAATCCCATCACAAACTTCTCTCCAGAAGAGGCCAGTTTGTCAGTTGGTATGGACGACACATTACGCATAGCAAGCACCCTGCGAGGGAAATCCAAAGTACAAAGGAAACAAAAAGGCCGACAGATGTTGAATGAATGACATGGGAAACAACTGAATGTAGTGCCAGCAGGCAGGTCTTCAGCTGACTCTATCCAAGTAGGCAGCTTGTTGTTTAAATGACAGTGTGGATTGTGAAGTGCATAAAACTTGGTGTCTGACCGAGGATGGGCGCTATATGAGCACACCTAATCATTTACAGGAGAAAAAGTTGGAGCAGAATGCACTGAGGGAGGGGATGGAAAGAAAAGAGTAGAAGGCTATGGATTGGTTACAGGTGGACAGCAATATGTGCAAAAACTCTGATAAATGAATAACTAACTTCCCTGAAGTTAGAACATGGTTGCCTTAATGGCAGGATGAAAAATGGTCATACACACAAAACTCTACTCTCTTTGTTGGGCAGATGGCTTTAATACTTGCCTGTCTATACAGGGAGTGTCCGCTGGGGTATCAGGCTGCATATGCAGAAGAAGAATAACAACTAGCATCCTCTCTCAACACTTGTGCAGTTACACTACCCCCGTCTCCAGATTATAACCAAAAAAGCCAGCATATTATGAATTCTGCAACAGGAAAATGAAATTTAGGTAGACCTGTGCAGTTACACTACCCCGTCTCCAGATTATAACCAAAAAGCCAGCATATTATGAATTCTGCAACAGGAAAATGAAATTTAGGTAGACCAGATGAACATAAAGGCAGAAAGACCGGATATGACAGAAAAGAAAGGAATGGAAGAAGGCAATCAAAGACAGTGGCAGAAAAGAAATCAAAAGCACAAAATTTTCAGAAGACAAGAACAGCATCTCCAGAGGGACTTTTTGAGATTGATACACAACTAAAAATGGCTACATTCAACACACCCACACACACAGATCTACAGATGCTGGCTTTTCCATTTCAATTTTTTAAGCAATTATCCAAAGAAACAATAGATGAAAGCCAATCTTCCAAAAAGATTGATAGACTGCGGCATTATATTTCCCTGTGATCTGGAGAGTAATTTCCCTCCGTGAAATTTCCTGAATGGGCTTAACTTCTGCCCTACATGGACAGCTTAACATGAAAATTTTCGTATTGTACCTACGACAAATTCTTACATGCACAATCATGTCCTTAAGTGAGTGAGAACGTAGATGACATGTGTGGTAACTATTTTAACATGATGCACAGTAGTTAGATCACTTTGGCTGTGAAGTTGCGGGCTCAGTACCCGCAACCATCATCACTGAAAGATTTTTACGCTAGAGTTCCTGGCCCCTGATGGCCTCAACTGGAAAGAATGGGACCACAGAGTCAAATCTCATTCACTTAACCTACAGAACTCTGACAGGGTTTCTAGAAATTACTGACCAACTCATCTGCCTCATATATGCTGGAACTAATACATCTCAGTCTCAAACACTACCCTCACTAGACATTTCATAATGGACAACTATTTCAAATTCTGTGGACTTACATGCCCTGCTCTATATGAACTCATTAACTTGAACTATAACAAGTCACAGACTTTAAATGCATGGTGATTGTCGTTGAGGTCTAAAAAAGGCAGTTTTACCCCAAAGGCAGATACTTGCTCAGTCTGGCTCTTTGACGAAGCGAATATTTTGAGCTGGAGAATTTATAGGAGAGTCAAGCATTAGTTAAATCAGGGCAACATTGCTCAGCACTTCTGCAATGGTTCCCTGGGTAAGTGGATGCAAGGGTGACATATCAGTAGTACCCTTTGAACTGCTGGTGCTGGAGCTGTGGTAGTCTGTTCTAATTATGACAGCACATTACGGATTGGAATGAGTGGTGTTGGCACAGAAGACAGGTTCAGAAAAATAAATGTGAAGTGGAGTGGCAAGTGAAGAACCAGGTGAGTGTATTTATCTTTGAGTGGTTTTCACAGAGAAACGAATGGATTAGCGATTAGAATGGTGAGAGAATGCATGTATCCCAAGTCTTCATCCACAAGCTGCTCAATGTTTGGGACTCCTTACTGATTTAAATATGCAATTTAAACAAAATCATCAAGTCTTTACCAGGTATACTTTACTACTGACTAGAGTTACGGATTTCAGTTTCAATTTTTCCATCAAAAGTAAAGATGAAAACAGTAATACAATTTACAGTCATATCTGAAAGACTGAACAGAAGTACTACTTTTAAACGATATAAGAACCTTGAGATTTTTTTTTTTTTTTAATATGTATTTATTTTCACAGAGAAAACTGTAAGATGTAAACATTGTTCCTGAGAGAGAGAGATGTCATCAGTTTCTGAACAAACTGTTTTCTACTCAATTTAGCCTTTTGACTTCTTTTCATTTTTATTGTCTGCTTACATACTTTGCTCAGCTCTCAACCATGTCTGTTCTGTTTCTTTGTTCAGTTCTCAGGCGTGTCTGGTTGTGCATTTTGGTCAGCTCTTCACCTAGAAACTAGTTAAGTGTTTCTTGTCACACTCTATAAATGATGACAGTAAACAGCAACCAAGCATTCTCTCTCTTCTCTCTCTCTCCCTTTCAACACATGCACACTTTGCACACGAAGACACAACTTTCAGCAAATTTGTGATTTACTGTTTAGGAGAAATCTATCTTTAAAAAATGATCCTGCAAGCAAAGAATATTGACAACGATGCTGAAAGAGAATTTGCATGGACTTTTTCTCTTCACTGAGAGAAGCCAAGTCTCGGGTTACTTGCTTGTGCTTGTTGCAATATTCACATATACAATGTTTATTACGCTAGGCAAAGGGAATGTGGTCACAATTCACAGAATCAATAAAAACAATAACAAGGAAAAAAAATGTTTTTAATAAAAGCTGCACTGTCAATTTCAAGTAAGACAAGAAGTTTTTATCATGAAAATCTTCAGTCTCTCTCCTCCCCCCTCAACATTCTGCCATTTACTACAGATTTGACCACAGATGACCTTGACCAGGTGTCAAGGATCAGGCTTCAAGGTTTCCACCCAAAAGTCAAGACAAAAAATGTAATTAGGCCCGTGGAGTCATAACTGAAATACCAAAGGCTGATGTTACTCTGATAAAAACAAAACACAAACAAACAAAAACGAAAGAAAAACCGTCATAAGAACTTTGAGTAATTCTGAAAGCGTCATTATGCGTTTATGTTTAACTGTGCCCAAGACTGTTCAGCTAAAGTTTGTTCCAATAAAACAGTGAAGTGCAACTGGATAGTTTATGGAACTAAAGGTGAGCAGTAGGATTATTCTATAACAACTGTTAAAACCTGGGAGAGAAACGGCGCAGGCTGGAAAACATGGAGTGTTGTACGCCATGCAGCTGCAGACCAAACACAGTGGAGGAGAGACCTCCAAGCCTTGTGTGCCTCCTGGCATAGACAGATTTAAGTTAAGTATATCTGCACATATGACACTTTGGGTATTTTGACTATGAGCTGCTGTTACTGCCTCTCATCTTTTTTTTTTTCCATCCAAATTGTATGTCAACAAACCCTCTTGAACTTTCAGACCTTTTAAGAAACTTGCGTTTCTCAGAGAACACAAATGTAGTTTCTCTAGTTGCCTTGCAAAACCATCTAGAACTGAATGTTTACCAATTCAAACTACGGGCAAAGCTAACAAGCTTTAGAGACAGAATCAGGCCACATTCACAGCTGACTATAGTAATAAACAAACCGGCTATCTTGATGACAGAAAGGCACTAATTCTTACAATCAGACTGAAGGGAACATTCGCTATATTAAAATTTTTTTTAAGCCCAAGATGAGAAAATCACTCTGTGCAAAAGATATGGAAAAAAAAAAATTCAGTCATTCTGAAATCTCCCACTTGAAGATCATTAAACAAAAACTAGCTGGGTAATCCGGACTGCGCACGCCTCAGTCAGCTCAACAGTCCTCTGAAAAAATAGCTGCACAGTGCATCATCAGGGTATTCCACAAAACTGCAAGTTCAACAGCTTGATTAATACCCACGTAATATCAACTTTTTACATCACTGGTTACGTCACATCTGTTAACACTTTTCTTGTGAAACCGGTAAAAAAAAAAATGATAACAAATAATCCAGGATCTACAGTTTGACCAATCCACAAAATGGATCCATCCTAAAATTGTGCTTGTCCCAGGGGCACATTCTAACTTTAGAGAACAGTTTAGCCTTCTGTGCATAATTCTGCTAGAGAACAAATTAACAGATGGAGATGAAAACAAAACCTTCTTGACAGTGGTAATAACAATTTAAATACAATCACAAAAAAAACACATTTTCAGCAAAAATGTCATCATCAAACTGTGTTTTAATTTACAGTGTATACATGACACAGGCTAATTTCCATGTTTTAACCACACATTCTTTGGTTTCATGTACGTCTCCAAAAGGAAGTTTCACAACATATTTGCACTATTTCTGTTTTGTTTATTTCACCACATTTATAGCTGCTTTTTGTTGTACTACATGTAGCTTTCATGCATGGACACTAATGCCATATTGTTGAAAAAGAGAAAAATACTAGAAATGCAGAGTACATCTCATCAAATTCATCTGTAAATTCTAATGATAAAGATGACCTTGTTAAAATCACACACACCCTCACAAACTGATGCATCTTCCGAAAAATCTATTCAACTTTCCTATTCTACTACAAAGTGACTTTCTGACAAACTTAACTAATGTCATCACTTTCCTTCTGATTAGAAGGCTCTTTACAATGGGAAAGCTTCCTCAGCAAAGCAAAGAACAATTCAGAACACAAACTTATGAACAAATCTTGGTGGAAACTAATCTGATTTAAAAGATTCAAATAAAAATGTCATGAAATAAATGTGACACACAACAATTTGCTAGAACAAAATGAAAAGAAAAAAAGAAGCCCAAAAAAACAAAAAATGTTTTCTTCATTTTCAACTGTAAAACACAAACACATAATGCCCTTCACCCCACCTCTCTTTTTTTCTAGTGCTTGTTGCTCTGAAGATCTTGTCATGTCTTGGCTGTCGCGTGATCACGGCGAAAGCTTTGTTATAAAATCCCCTGGTAAAGGCTTCAGTCAAACAGATGAATCATGGTGTAATATCTATCTATCTTTACGTATGTATGTACAGGGTGTACTCTGTGAGGTGCTTCTGTGTTTATGTCTTTATTTTACCCTTCTTCCCCTCTCCTCCTTCTCCCCACCCTCATCCTTCCCCTCCTTTGTGCTAACGTACTCGTTTGCGGGCAGGCGGGGTCATGAGAAAAGTTTTGTTCACGTTTCCACAATCCAACATTTATGAAAACTAAGAATGGAATACTTCACACACACACACACACACACACACACACACACACACACATATATGCAACTGTGTAAATAAGAAGCCACTGAAGGCACTAGGTGGGGAACATGAACAAAGTTGGGTAACTGCAAAAATGGCCACTCTTAAGTCATATGGGCCTGTTCGAATTTGAAATATAAATTCATGGATCCTCAAAATGACTATCCATTGTACTGACTGCTTGACTACAACATCTTCCATGTGAACCTTCAAATTGCACATGTTACTGAAAAACATCATCAACGTGACTATTTTTTTCTGAACTATCTGACAATGCCCCAAGCAAACAGTAAAACTGGCAAATGGATGAACATTTCTTGGCTCTTTACATAATATACCAAACAAAGATCCATTGGAAACTCACCCACCCCACCCCAGATCCACACTCTGAGTTACCCAGCAGTGTGAAGAAACAAGGAAAACAAAAGGGTTATACAACATGATCTCCCAGTGACAGCCGGTAATATCATACATGGGAAGATCATTACAAACCCAGCAAACATCATCAGAAAAAAAAAAAAAATCTGTGAACAACTACATGCCAGATGTGCTAGCTCTTCCCCATAACATAATAGTCCAAATCTTTCTAAAAACATTATTCAAGGTCATCATAAAGGGACAGAAAATGAAGATCCATGTAAACACCTGTGGGTCATTTTACACCTGACATCTCATAATGACTGTACCTTGATTTACCGTCAGCTACATTCACGTAAAGAATCTACACAACTGATGAAACGACCAACACTTTATTAGCAAATTGTCGATTGTTACGAACTCAACACTTATCCCACTGCTAGACGAGTTTTGGGGCTGAGAGGGCAGTTTTCAATTAATATCAACACACACACACACACATACACGAGAGAGAGAGAGAGAGAGAGAGAGAGAGAGAGAGAGAGAAAAGTAGTTTGAGAACAACCCATCAAACTAAGTAAAACAGGCACAAATGGCATTCTACGAATGAATAATGTATGCAACAAATATGAACACGACTTATTTTGATGAGATTTGGTGTTTCTCGGAACCAGATGATATGAACATAATGTATTAAACACAATTATCAGCACAAAGGATATAAATAAGCTATATTTTAACATATATGAACACAATCTTCTTTTTATGAGGTTGCACTTCAATGTGTACACAATGTGTGTGTGTGTGTGTGTGTGTGTAAGAAAAAAAACCCTCTTTGTACACATATTAGTGACAGAGAGAGAGAGAGAGAGTGTGAATAACATACTGTTTGTATATTGTAGGTAACAAGCTGGAATTTCTTTTCTTTCTCTGTTCATTTTTTATGTGTAATCAACAATCACATTTACATATAACATGATACTGGGAAAACTAGTGTCCATCACACTCGGCCCATGACATCAGACAACTGCCTTATGACAGATAGTATGCTGCTGTTTGCTGAGATTTTCACTCAATAGTTTCAAATAAAACACACATGTACGTAAACGGTTGGACACAAAAGTGGTCCCCATCCTCTTCCCTCTTTATAAGATTGAAAAGAATGCTAACGATGAAATGGGCTAGCAGATTTTTAACCAATGTGGTTCATTGATAATTCTGCAGTGGATAGCACGCTGCTTTTACATTTTTGTCCACAATTCACATCCCATAACCTATAAGAGATCTATCATTCTGCCATTAATGCACCTTATCAGAGTCTAATCACTTGTGTTAAAGCCAATCTGGCCAATCCAGCTTCGAGGTAAGCATGATGGTGGCAGGGGCAGAGCCTGAATCTATCAATCAAAAAACAACTCCACGTGGCTCATACGTAAAAAAAAAAACAACAAAAAAAACAATACTGACAAAGTTACTTATGATGTATAAGTTTGCCTCTAGTCTATCCAGAAATTGGTAAAGTTACTTATGACATTTAAGTTTGCCTCTAGTCTATCCAGAGAGTATACTTCTTCCTTTTTTTCTTGCCATGGTTTCTGATGGAAGACCTGTGGCGAGGATTTCTACAATCTGTAATGTCACTTGCTGCAGATACAGAGTGGCTGCTGTTTTTGTTCCAGTCTCAGACCACCAAATTTGCCCTCAACTGGCAGGCATTCCTATTCAGGCTAGCATCAACACATTTGTCATGATCCTGGAGCATGGTGTTATTGAAAGTTTCTATGAAGTATGTGTAAATGCTGCATTTCTGTACGCGACAGTGCACTGTTTGCAGTTTTCAAAAGTTCTGTGTGTGTGTGTGTGTGTGTGTGTGTGTGTGTCCTGTGATCAATTTTGTTTGGTTCATGTTGCGAATCTGTTCTGCATCTTCATGCAGTGGCTGTGTTGATGGTTGCGTTAATAGTGTTCACTGATGTTGACGATCATGCTTCTGTGAGTGCAGGCATTTTAGTCATGATTTTTCACACTCCACAACAAGTACATCTTCATGCTACCTGCCTTTTCACCTAATTCAGAGCAACACCTTTTGCCTTCCAGAGCAGGGACCAGCGTACACAGAATGGACTTTCTTGTTGGCATGTCATTAATGCTGTCAGAATGGGGCTGATGTTGCTGCAGGTAGCTGTTCACATTTATTTGCCTATCTTGACTGTGGACAAGGACATGCATGGTGCTGTTTTCTTGCTGCTGTCAGTAATCATAGATATGCCTTGAACCCAAAGCAGTTCATGGTGTTGTTACTTACATCTGTTTGCATCATGAATGGGAGAAACTGCAAATTTTGAAAGGAAAAAAAAACACAGAGAGGGAGGGGTTCAGGGGCTGCTTAAACCCCTGGCTGGATACAGGGTAGCACCTCTTTTGGAGAGTCAGTGGGTCAGATCCGTAAATTAACAATTTAAGAACACTTTCAACATATGCTACTGGAGAAGTACTGATCTATGTTGTTTGTCTAAATATGTCATCTTTGTGTGATTATTAGCAGTAGAAAGTAAAACTATTAAAACAAAAGCTGAAGCAGACAGCATCATAAAAACTATTAAAACAAAAGCTGAAGCAGACAGCATCATAACAGAAAAAAATTGTATGAATACACACAGATCACATCTCTTGAAACAGTATCTGAAACATGAATGTGTGAAATTATCCGAGTATGTCATTGCTCTGCTTGGGTTGAAAAGTTTACTGATGTGACTGCTGAGTAGAATTGGCTGAATATGGTTTTATTATTCTACACTGAACATGTAATGATCGTGGAAGCAGGTGTTTAAGAGTCATTCCGCATCTATAAGGAGCTGTGTTCTGACTGGTAAGTATAAAGTCATTCAGACTGGCCAATACTCTAAAATGTTTGAGGTTCTGTAGCAGACAACACACTGCTCTACAGATCAGCATGGCTGCATTGGTCTATTCATTATTTCTTCCTTTGTTTTGGTATTCCATGAAAGGAAGAATTTAATTTGTCGCCTTCTGAACCATGAAACCAAAAATGACACTTCAAAACCACCCAGGTATGATGAAATAAAACATGAGCAGTATTTGATTTCACTTGGAGAAAGTTGATGTTCCGAGAGCCAGAAAAAAAAAAAAAGCATACACCCTTAAGCACAGTTGTCCTGGAGATACTGAGTGCACAGTGGTACATGCAAGTCCAACCCTACAACTGTTCTTGGCTGCACTATATGTAGCATGTATAAGAAGTACATATACTTGCACAGAAAATGGAAGGTGAGGAAATTCTCATGCTGACTGGTTTTCTTACACTGAATCATACACTGAACAATGATAACGAACAGGATTCGTTTCATTTGAGTGAAGAGGACAGGGCAAGCAGCTGACATAGGAGTGCAAACAGGTGATGACAGTGGCCAGGATTAGAAGATGAATGTGCCAGTGTTCTCTGATAAATCCTTTGTGTGACATATGACCTGAAGACCGTGACATTTTCATATACTGAACATTCTGTTTGTCGATATTTTCTCAGCAAAAATGTTGTAAACAAAGACATATGCTGATTACTCAGTCACAGTTTCTGTTGTGAAGTACTGTACTGATTGTCATCGAAAGGTAGTACAATACGAGCTATTATTTGGAAGAGATAATGAGTAGCAATTGTGACTTTTTTTTTAATCATGACGATTTCCCACAATATGACCCTGAAATGCACAAACAGCCTTTAATCGAGTGCATGTTATATCTGAAATGTAACTTTCACATCTTATTGTCCCTAGTTATGTCACCTTTAGCATCAACTAGGTAACACTCAACTTTTCATATCATTTTTGAACAAGACAGTATATGACTTTCTTGGTGTATGGCAGAGAAAAGTATTGCCAGAAGTCTTAGAAATCAGTATCCTGTTTCATACTTTTTCTTTAGTCTAGATCCCAGAAGGAAGGGAACACCAAGTTAACTAATTCCAGGGAGAAGCAGAGCAATACCTTGAAAACTGTAATTCATTTTGATTTTATGAAAGACACATGGTCTTGAGATTACATCATGGATCTGTTGTAGTTACGCAACAGCAAAATAAATAAAATGACAGAACAAACTGATTTTGATGTTAAAATAAAAAAAGGCCAATTAATGGGCCTTGCAAGCGCTAGCAAGTTGTGAAAGACATCTCTCTAGTGTGTAACAGCACCTGAATAGCTGCAAAAACTACACTTTGACACTATTATTCATTTGATGCTGCTCAAGTCACTTGTCTCCATTTAGTGTAGATCATCTAACAAACATCAACACCACGGTATGACAAAATCCTCTCAGGTAAAACAACAGACAAACAGTCTGCATCCGGTAGGATCATACAATGCCCCAAACACAAGTATGCCTGGGCATCTTTCAACAGTTTATATCACAGACTGAAAATTTGCTGCATGAAACTTGGCTGCCTGTTCACTGTATGTGTGGCTCGAACGGAAAGATGCGAGTGACCTCTCCCATGCCTTTGGACTTGCCATCCCGGAACAGAAGTCGTGCTCCAACACGAATGTGTTCTGGCTTGAACTTGAAGATGAAAGTCACTCTGGCTTTCTCATTGGTTTTGATGTGATTCTGAAAATTGAAAAAAAAAAAAAACGGAATTTCTTTTTTTTTTTTAGTTCATATACAAATATGAAAAAGAAAACTAATGAAAACAGATTTGGCTTTGTACACTCAAAAGACTACAAGTAAATAGTAATTTGCTACAAACAACATATAGAAAAGAGAGACTGAATCCAGCTTAAACCTTTTTCAAACACATGGAAACAGGTGTCAAAAAGAAAACATGTAAATCTATGTGCAAACTGTTTCTGAAAAAAAAGTACCCAAAAATCTTTAAAAACAAATATGTTACATTATGGAACAACACGGCACATTATATACAAATCATGCACCCTTGGCCTTTCTCCGCGAGTTTTTATGGACAGGGTCATTTTTTTTTTTTTCTCTGCCATTTTCCAAAACTGGGGCATGTTGCTTCTATGACTCAATAGACCTTAACCTGTGCATCAGATCATACTCATATGCAATGAGTGAGCACATGAAGCAGTTCACAGATTAGCTGGTCTAGGAGACTAGAATTATCTATCCCTGAATCCTTGAGAGAAGGCACAATTCAGGCCGCATGGACTACTGAGATGGGAGTTCTGACGCACTCAGGGATTTGGAATTTCACATTTATCACTCACATATCTAAACTTTCAATATAAGTCAATCAAAATGTGGAAAGTATGGACTGTAACTATACAGATAATCAATCCCCCCCCCCCCCCTCCAAAAAATGTCAGAAGATGTTACATTTTTTTTTTTATTGAAATGGTTCTGAGAGAAGACACACTCACTTTGTTGATACTGGAGATTACAGCAGTTTGACATACTGTTCCAATATGGACAGTGGTCTGAAAGTTCTTGGTAATCTTGTTTGAATGGAAAAGAACGTAAACATCAGCTTCAAACTGCTGACAGCTTACAACTTCTGCAGAGGGGCTCAACAACACACCATACCCTGCCAAAACAGTAAATGAACATTAAATAAAATATTCAATCAATAAACTCATCTACATACTAGCCAACATATTACTTCTTTTCCAAGACATTTACAATTCATGTTCTTTTTCTTTGTCATAAATGTTTTTTTTTTTTAAATTCCAAAAATCAAAAAGTCAAACACTCAAAAACTTTTTTTTTTTTTGGGTCTCATTGCACTTTGTTCTGATATCCTGTATGTTTGCTCTCTGTCTCCTTTTAATGTAACAGTAAACATTTTCCATTGCATCTATTCCATGAAACTAAAACAAAAGGCCCATTAAAAAAAAAAAAAAAAAAAAAAACACTACTGTACATTCATGGATTCAGACAGGCACATACAGCTCTATGTGTGTCTCTTTCAGAAACAGACAAAAACACATCACACACCCACACACATACACCCGCAACATACATGAATTCTACTGAGACAAGACTTCACAAGTAGCAAAGTCTTTCACCTTTCGCAGATGCTTTCGTCCCACGTCTACCAATGCCACGGATGCCGCTTGTCCAGCCTGAATCAGTCGGCAAGGCATACGATTTCTGTGAACTGTGCGAACTTTCACCTCCTCAAATGTTCCTTCATCTGATGGGCCAAGCACCAGTTTTTTCCCCTTCACGAATGGACCCCCTGAACATGGAAAAGAGCGACCAGTTTAAATACAATAGAATGTTAAAAAAAAAGTCAGGTACAATATTCAACAACAGTGAGAAAACAAGGATGTAAAAGGAAAGAAAGAAGCATGTCAAAAGAATCAGACCATGAGTATGATGCTGAAGTGAAAAAAAACAAATCAGTATAAAACTTGCCCAAAACTGAGATTCACTGGTAAAAATATACTGAATTTCCAGGATGAACTGAAATGATAATGTGATCTATGCTGATTTCCTCCTCTGAATGTTACAGCAGTTTCCAGCATCACAGACTAATAACATTTACTACACTTTATGCAAACACTCACAAATAAATACACATTCCAACAGATGTGGGCCTCACCTCTTTATAACACCTCCAACAACGGTTCCAACATTTGGTACTGAATACAGTTCATCAATCTGGAATTCTGTGAGATCCTGGGACAGGCGTTGTCGCTCAGTGTGGGATTTCTGGGGTGGAAGGACGTGCAGGAACTTGAGGATGAGGTCCAGGTTGTGGCCAGTCACACATGACACAGTGAAGATGGGCGTGATCCTGCACAGTAGCAGTAGATACTCTTCACAGCATACTTGAGAGGCTTTGTTTCAACAAAACTGGATGCACAAAAAACATATGCATCATCATAAACTTCAAATCCATTTAACTCAACCAGGTGAAAGAAAAAAAAGGACAGAATGTATGAAATATGACAAAAAAACAACAAACAATCACACAAATCCGAGACAAAGAAACCACAGAGAAATTTAAATCAAAAGCAGTAGCTATTTACTTTCACTCCAGTTAAACAATAACCTTAAAAAAAATTGACTTATTTTCCTGATGCAGACAATCACTAAAAATAAAAAAAAGAAGAAAAATCTGCAATTTCTGTAAACCTTTTACCTACTGATCGACATTTAAAAGCTTAAGTCCTAGAGCCTAACTTGCAGGTGCAATGGACTGTCAGAGGTTCACTGTGTCTGGGGCACAACAGGAAGGAAGGCGGAGCCCATTGTTATAAAACATCAACATCAACAGACCTGTTTACCTTTTCCACATGTCTTCAATTTTCATAGCAAAAGTTTTAACCTTCTAAAAAAAAAAAATCAGAATTTCAAAATCACATAATATCAAATAAACATTTTTGTCTGCTTGCAAGACAACAGAATTTTATTCTGGGAGGAGAAACATTCCCAACAATACATCTTAACAATCCGATACCTTTACATCTTTCCTGCATGTTTTCTCTTTGTATTCCCACATGAAACAGATCGCGCGTGTGTGAGTGAGGTAAAGAGAAGGGGATGGAGATGGGGACTGAAGGTGAAAGGATAGGACGAGGGGATCATACTTGTTTTTGATTCTCAAAAGTAAGCATAATGAAAATGTTTTTAGCCCGATTAGTCACATTCTGCAAATAGTTATCACATATACTGCAGCACCAAGATCCAAGAAAAAAAAGTGAATATTTCTATTTCCTTGAATGACGTTGTTCTTATAAGCAGCAGAAGCAAAAGAGCGTGTAACAGACAAAACACACATACACGCACACACACACATACAAAACACACACATAATATGATAATAATAATGATATTTATGGCACTTAATCTTACATCATAAGACCTAAGCGCTTACAAATACATAAAAAGGTTAAAGAAACCAATAAGAAGATGGATATTGCAATAAGTACCATGCATCTACAAACAAGGGTGCATACTGACATCCACCCACGCACGAACAGAAACACACACACAAAAACACATGATCCCACACACACTGTCGCACAACGGACACAACAGCATGCGCCTGCACACACACACATGCACATTAGTCACAGAATCAATTTGATGGCCAAGGGAAGGGGAAGAAAGAACTGCATATATAAACTAATTGAATCTTACTTGTTGGTGTCCATGCTGTTAGCAACAGTGATGGCATCATCTTCATTGTTGACTCGGAAAGGTATCTTTTTGCAGCCTGGGGATTTGAGAATGGTCTCCAGCTGCCTGAGGAGTCGCTGTAGACTACTGGCCGGACACAGGTCCACTTTGTTCACCACCACCATCACTGGCACCCCCAGGGCCAAAAGCATAGCCTAGATGTTCCTTTGTTGTGCCCACTGGAACACATTTTTTTCTCTCTTTAAATTGCTTTTTTTTATAATGTCAATAACAATCGCAAGAACTGTTTTCCTTAAGTGAGTATTAAAAAAGTATGTCTTTTTTAGTGTGATTTTTTTCATCACAGTGTGTGTGTTAGCAGCCATGAGGTTTTACAAAGCAGCGCATGAATGTGGAGATGGATTACACGATTTACAGTAAGCTTATTTTTATATTCCTCATACATTAGAACTGTCACATGGAAGTAAGATCAGAGCCAAACAAGTCAACTGTTATGCCTAGAGCAAAACATCTCTTTTTTTCTACACAGTATGCATTGAATTACCATCAACATACATTCTCCTAATGAACATTGACATCGGGTGACCAAAAAGAAAATCTCTGAAAGAAAGGTGCAAAATCCAGGGGCCACCAGACAACAGATGCAGGACAAAACATCAGACTTGTCAATCTTTGCAGCAAAGGTCATCCTCACCATCCACCCAAAAAAAAAAAAACAAATGCTAAAAATGAACACGGTCAGTCCAGACCCTGTGATGCTAGAGGGAGCTCCATTGGAAGAAGTCAGCAGCTTCACCTATCTGGGCAGTGTAGTCAACCAGCGAGGGGGAACTGATGCCAATGTGAAAACCAGATTAGGCAAAGCAAGAGCAGCCTTCATCACTCTGAAAAACATTTGGAAGTCTCAACTAATCACCACCAGGACGAAAATCCACCTCTTCAGCTCAAACATCAAATCTGTCCTCTTGTATGGATCAGAAACACCTGGCGAACCACAAAGACCACCATTCAAAAACTGCAGACATTTGTTAAAAACCACCTGCGATAGATCCTCCGCATCCACTGGCCAGAGACAATCAGCAACAAAGAGCTGTGGGAAAGAAGTAACCAACTACCAGTAGAGCAAGACATCCATAACAGAAGATGGCAGTAGATAGGACACGTTCCAAAAGTCCCCTGACAACACCACCAGAAAAGCCCTGACCTGGAATCCTCAAGGCAAGAGAAAGCGAGGAAGACCAAGAAATACCTGAAGGCACAACCTGGAAGCAGATACCAGGCAGATGGGTTACAGCTGGGGCGAAATAGAAAGATTGCCCAGGACTGTGGTCGTTGGCATGCAGCTGTTGATGGCCTATGCTTTGGCAAGAGCAATGAGCCTAAGTAAGTAATGTATCTTGGCTTTGAAGAGCCTGAGGACATTGCCAACAAAAGGAGGCAAGTGGGGCTTTGACTGAATTTGAATTTGAGCACTTACCAAAAACTACTCCTGGTCTCTCATTATAGGTAAATTACCATGCAACATGCGAAGAAACCGTAACAAAACAAAGCATTCTTCACTTTCTTATGTGTATTACAGTCCCTTGGTGTAACTCTTCAGTCTAAATAAATTCAATTCCGTTGATAGGAACTGCACCTGCCACCTGGCACATCATTTACAAACTTATTCAAATTAAATGCCAGCATCCATTTAGTCAATGCTCAACTTTTTCTTCATTCAAAATATAAAAGAGTAAACAGTACTTGCACACAGGCCAGATGTCTATTATTAAAAAGAAAACAGCAATAGAAGGCCATTTTGTCTAGTTAGGAGGGCATGAAATGCATGTATTCAAAGAGCATCGTTAATCCATGACTGGAGTAGTTCAGCTCCTTTTCACAAAGCAAACAATGCGCCATTCCCAGCTTGATCACTCTCTAAATCACAAATGCAAATTGAAAATGAAATGAGGCAGGGAACAGTAAAGCAATAAACAGTAAGTAAGTCGAATAACTGTGGCTCCCATAAGAAAATCTAACACAGTAACTTTTATTCAAGACTGGCACAGCCTTTTAAACTTGAATAAAGTCAGACAAATACAAAGATGAACAATCAATGGGGGGGGGGGGGGGGGGGGGGGGGGGGGGGGGGGAACGCACGCAGGCCAACAACACCTCTGTCATCATAGCAACGACATGGTAAAGATTTGGAACATGAAATTAAGAAAATACATTATACATATGAAAACTCCTCGCTAGCTGCATGACGGAACCGTCGTTATCCCTTTCAAAGGCAGACCTATTTGCATTGCGAATGAAAGGCCTAGAAGCAGGCAATACAAATAGATCTGCCTTTGAAAGGGATATCGATGGTTCCCTCATGCAGCTAGTGAAGAGTTTTCATATCTATAATATATTTTCTTAATTTCATGTTCCCATTTTCTTCATCTTCAACGCCCCCCCCCCAAAGTCCAAATCTTTACCAAGTCATTACTATGATGACAGAGGTGTTGTTGGCCTGCCCTTGTTTTTTTCCCCCCCATTATTAGATTATTCATCTTTGTATTTGTCTGACTTTATTCAAGTTTAAAAGGCTGTGCCAGTCTTGAATAAGAGTTACTCTGTGTTAGGTTCCCAAATGCAAGTTGAAACTGACGGATGGGAACTGCTTTTCATTCCACTTTCATTCTGCATGTTGACAACTTATCACTTCCTCAACTGTCCTGAAATGATTTACAATGTGTGTCACACAAGACACTGTGATAGTTTACATAACTTTCAAAAGACAAAGCAACTGCATGACTCACAACCAGAAAATGGCAAAGAATACATTGCCTTCACATACAACGTGTTTACCACTGAATTCATATGATTAATAAATGCAGAAGCACTGTGATACACAATAACAGTCACTGACAGCATTGCTTTGAAAGTAGTGTCATGGTAACTTGAGACTGGAAAATAGATTTAAGGTGATGAAATGCTTCACATTTCCCTTCACCCCTCCATTCTCAGACTCTTTTCCACTCCCATATTCATTTTTTTCTCCCACTGAATGTCAGTTGAATTTCTTGTTAAGCCTCAGATGAGAGGAGAATTCTCCTGACTGAACATTTTTTTGCGATCCACCCTTCTCTCCTCTACCCACCTTTCCACAATGCCACCTTTCCTTACATTTTTGGGAAGAAAAAAAAAACTAAGCATTTAACTAAAAGGTATCAAACAATTCACAAGCCACACATGGTATCGACTGTTACAGAGACAAAGATAGATGACATTCTGAATACACATCAAATATATTAACTGCTGTCAAACACACTCTTAGTGTGTAGGTGTTATTCTGTTTTTTGTGGATTTCAGTTCTTTTGTTCAACATAAAGAGAGGATTTTAGTCTGGATGACTCATTTTGCCCCACTAAAACTACCTTATTTCAAGTTAGCGGACAACATATGTGAGGTATAAAGTGTTCTGACACTACCCACCAATGCCAGTGGTAGCACTGACAACAAGCAAGGCAAAGTCTGGGCAGTTGCCAGTCAGACCAAAGATGGTAGTGCGCAGGTACTTGTGGTGACCAGCCAGATCTATCAGGGTGATCAGTTTACTGGAGCTTTCACATATCTCCTCCACACTGCGGCACTCTGCATAGTTCACCACCTGAAATCATAACATGACACAATTACCAGTCCACAACATTAATACTGTCCATTTCCTTATGTTTCTATTAAATAAATGTATAGCAATCACTTTATTGTTCATTTTGTTTGTTTGTTTGATAGTTTGTTTGTTTTTCTTTTTTTCTTACTTACACTGCTTTAGGTAAACAGCTAAGCATTAGGTGAACAGTTAACATACATTAACTTTAGTCCTTGTCTGTTTCTGACACATCCAGTTTATCAAAATTATCTTTACTAAAACTGATATGCCCAAACCTTAAATAAACGTTAGCGAACCGCCCCCCAAAACGTGGACAAACGAATAACAAGACAAAACACGACGCGTTTTGACATCTCAGGTCTACTTTTGGCAAGATACAAAACAATTCGGACAACGAAAATGAACGAGCAATCACTTATCTTCAATCACTTCAGCGCAAGACAGATGCTGAATTTTTTATTCAACGCCTATCTTGCGCTGAAGTGATAGAGGGTTAGTGATTGCTCATTCATTTTCGTTGTCTTCATTGTTTTGTATCGTTGTCTTCATTGTTTTGTATCTTGCCTGAAGAAGACCTGAGAGGTCAAAAGGCATCGTGTTTTATTTTGTGATTCATTTGTCCACATTTTTTTTTTCAGTTCGCTAACTTTTATTTAAGATTTGTTTAGATTTCTGCCTGCAGTCGTCTCACTTTGCATCTAGATCTGCTATGCCAAACCATAAAACCTTACTTGACTCTGCAAAAGATACAGGTGATGAGAAATAAAGCATTTGTTATGCATTTTTGTGGCAGAATAGAGTTCATTTGATGTGTCAATATAAAACAAAGACCAAAATTGTCAAACAAAGAACGATCAAAAACAAAACACATTCAGGTTAGTACCCCAGTACACGTGATCACATGTAAGTATTCACTTCTGATATTACTTAAGGCAAAATTTGCAGTGGATATTGTTAAAACCAAACAGGAGAATGGAAGTGTACCTGTCCTCTGTCATCAAAGCCAAGGATGTCATAGGAAATGGAGGAAGTACGTCCAGATTGGATCTCATGCAAATGTCGGAAAAGGTTAAGGCGAGCACATCCTCGTCCATTGTCCAGCTCTCTCCATGAGTCAGCACTCCCAGCAGAGTGGACTTGCCTGCTTCCACATTTCCCAGCACAGCCAACCGAAGATCTATGAACTGAAATAGTAAACAACAACATTTTTTCCCTCTTTAATATTTAGCTTCTAACACCTGGATTTACCAAGAAAATAGAAAGATTTTGACTGTCATTAATGCCATCATGCCACTGGTTCAGACGATAGGGAGACCACAAGGGCTGAACTGGGGAAGATGCTTCCAAAAGCCAAATCATTAGTTCGACAGTTTGAGAGACTAAAGTTACAGAATGGCTCCAATCATGTCTTTGCTACAAGTGCTAAATATCAAAGAGGTCTAGTGCTGAAGACATCCATCCATGGGTCAGCTGCAAGCACCAAGCCTCTCAAGGTCATCTCTATCAACTTCATGGTTCTTCAGCCTGCCACAGATCATCATGACAATGTTCAGGTAATCACCAATGTGTTCACCAAATGCATCACTGCAATAGCAACATGTGATTAAACTGCTGCCACGGTGGTCTGGGCCCTAATACAGAACTGTTTCTTGTACTATGGTGTTCCCCTGCACAATCACAAAGATCAAGAGAGGTGTGTTGAGGCCGACATCATTGAAAAATGTGTGTGAACATATGCAATCGAGAAGTCTCACGTCATGCTGTATAACCCTGCAGGTAAAAGTCCATGTGAAAGGTGCAACTGACCTATGCACAATCTGCCAAAGACACTTTCAAATGAGCAGCAGAGACAGCTTAAGTTACTGCCAGAGCTTGTTCATCTGTATAATTGTACCTCCCAACCCACAACTGGATTTCTCCCTTCTATGCAGATGTTTGGTGGCAAATGTCACTGGCATTTTCTGATTTATTAGTCACAACTTAAGCTCAGTCTCCAACAGAAGAAAGACAACAATTCTTAATTCAACACAGTTCATATGAAATCCCAGTTGACTGTAGTTCATAGGAATTAGAAACTATGATAAAGGCTTTCTATGTCATACATGTATCAAACGAAGCTGACTTATTTTGATCTATAAAAGTAAGTAAATATGTTGACTACATGCAAACTAGAATGATCTAGTGTTTCTGGAAAAAAAAAAAAACAACAACAAAAACCAGCTTTCGACTTTGGAAAAAGGAACATACTTGACTGGATCATAAGCAGGCTGGTTTTGAAACTGATAAAACAAACTCATATTCATTAAAAAAGTGTATTCACCTTTCATTCTACTTTGCAGCAATGTCAAATAAAGAGGAAAACAATCTGACACTATGGTGAAAAAAAAAAAAAAAGAGAGAGGAGGAAGAAGAACAAACTTAGTCATTTTGAAAAATCTGTTAACAGAAGTCATGAACAGAAGTTTCTGAACAAACAACTGTCTTACAAGAATCAACAGATCCTCCTATGCTGATAAGGCTATAAACTGTCATTATTATGCATTTGATATACATACTTATTCTGCAAGAATACTCCTTACCAGTGCTCGAACACTGAATTCACAGCTTCCATCAAGTTTCTTCCCTCACACTTTTACTAGGTATACACTGTGAGTGATAATATGAATGACCAACAAGCCTTACTGTTTCAATTTCATCATATTCATACAGCACAACCAAGTTATCCCTTCAGGCATTTTCATATTCATACTGCACAACCAAGTTATCCCTTCAAGTATTTTCATATTCATACAGCACAACCAAGTTATCCCTTCAATCATTTTCAGTGAGAGCATGTAAAAGTATCTACAAAAGTACAAATTAACATCCAAAATTAATCATGAAGGAAACAGAGTGACAAAGAAAAGAGTCAAAGCAGTTTACCTCTTGGTCCTCTGGAACTTTCCTGACAAGGATTTCCAATGCTTTCCGTACATCAGTGCTGTTTTGCTTGGATTCCACTGTCTTCTCTCGCAGAACTGTCAGCGATGCACCTAGCCTAGAAAGAAATCCAATTTCAAGACCTTTTTTTTTTATATACATATCATGAAAATTTACTTTTTAAATTGAAAACATTAACTAAAAACGTAATATTCAAAGTCATTTCCAAAATCTCTAAAACCAATCAGATACATTTGAAAAATGATACAATAACACAACACAAACCTCATCACTTTAATCCAACTTAGAAATGTTTAAACTTTTAATGGTATTAGTTGTACATCTCTACATGACTATCTGTATCAGTTCTCAATTATCTCCATAGGTATTCATTCTTTTCTGTGAGAAAATCAAGAAACTGGTTCTGTGCAACACACTTGAAACATAACTTGATAAATACACCTGTTATAAAAAAAAAAACATGTGATATAACATGCTTATGGATAGATAATCTTCAAATCAGGTACAAAATCACAGTTCATTTTATGTTTGTTTTGTAAAGAAATGAAAAATGTCATAGCACAGACAGCAAACATTCAGACACTAAGATAATACCTTTGTGACATCGTTTCCAATGTGGACAAAGATGCCTTCAAGTCTGCTTCATTGAGACCGGTCAGAAGACCATTATCTTCCACTCCAATTTCGTAAATGGCTTCACCATTCCCCTCTTCCAGACGCCATTTCATTTGCGTGACAAGGTGTTCAAGGCGCGATGGTGATGGATTCACAAGTTTCAACTGTCAATAAAATAAGAAACAACATGATCTTATCTTCTTCAGCCATCTTCAAGTTATTGCTGTATCAAATGTACAACCTATCATTTACACTCTTCCAGAAAATTAAGCTCTTTAATGGTTGCTATACATGCATCTTTTCTGACCAGAACAACAGTAGTAGCAATACTTTAATCATTCATTTGATAACATTTGTCTAGAAAGTTTGTCATGCTACTGATAACCCTAACAAAATAACCCGTTAACACCGTTGCATAATCCTGTCACCAAGTTAAAATGAAAAAGGACTTCATTTTGTTCATGTTGATCACAGAATGGGTAGCAAAGTATTTTTCAGCAACATTCTGAACAGTATTATTCATATCATCACCAATGCATCACTATGATCAGAAACTGGACAAAGCTTCCTAAAACATCCAGAGATCTGAAGAAAAGTAATTTTTTGATCAAATAATGTTCATAGAGAAGATAAACATCTTTAACAAAATACACCCCATAAAATGACAGTTAAAACTGTATATGAGTGTGGCATTTTATATACAGTATTACACCACACAGAATATTGGGGGGGATAATGTACGCAGAATGGACAAGAGTAAGTATTTGGTGGAAAAAAAATGGGCCTTTAGTGTGGAACAGTTTCAACCTGTTCACACCACCAAGACGAATGGTAGGGCTAAGCTGGAAAACTGTTCTTGTAATGTGGCAATTCAAATAGGACAGTTTAACCAAACTTGTTTAAGATCATTCAGAATCCAAACACCAACTCTCTTTCTTTTCTGATTTCACCTTTGGCTGGCTCAATCTAGCTATCCTACCTTCCCTGTGGTTACTCTCATTTTTTGTCCATTTCAACTATCTTACTTTTACTACTCTTGCTCATCATTTTAGTCTAATATATAAGTTAACCACCTTGATTTGTTTTTCTTTTAATTTTAGTATACAGATTTTATCTCAGAAGAAAATGTTTTTTTTTTTCTCTTTCTTTTTTGGGAAAAAAAATCTATATATATATACTCACCTTATATTCAACATTTCCTTCTTCTTCCTGAAAAACACACACACACACACACACACACACACACACACACACACACACACACACACACACACACACACACACACACACACACACAGAGTATGCACCACCATTACAAACAATACTCAATGACATTCAAAAGGTGCTAAAACTAGTGATTCTACAAGCAAATAAGAATCATACCTTTTTACAACAAATATTTTGCACTTATAATGGAATTTAATTTGGCACATACAAAAAGCATGGCAATGGTACCTGGCACATTAAATGATTAAGACCCACCAGCACCTTGATTATAATATAGTTGTCAAACCCTTACATTATAGGTTGCCTTGCAACCAGTTTTGAGCATTTTCTCACACCACCATTCAACTACCTCAGTTTGTCTTGCTATCTGAGCGAGTCGCTGAGACCAGCCTAGTACAACAAAAAAGTAAAAGAAAGATTATAAACTTTATTGACGAAACATCTATTCTTTTAATAATGAAAATTAACTGCCACTAGTGTCTTTCTTCTTCTTCTTCTGTGTATGCAGGCTGATTCTCCTGCGGACACTCCCTGTATAGACAGGCAAGTATTAAACCAATTTGCCTAACAAAAGGAGTGGAGTTTTGTGTGTATGACCGTTTTTTTTTTTTATCCTGCCATTAAGGCAGCCATACTCCAACTTCGGGGAAGGTGCATGCTATGTGTAATGTGTCATCCATACCAACGGCCAAACTGGCATGTGTTCCAAAAGTTGGTGATGGGATTTTACTTGTGTGCAAGATGTTATGCGTGCATTCACACATGGAACCTCGGTTCACAGTCTCATTCAAAGGACTATCACTCGTACATTTAATCATAGCAGAAAAAGACATCATTTATCTGAATCACAAAATATTCACATATCTATACTCTTCTCTATTCTAAAATGTTCGTCTGTTCTGCTGACCATTCGTCTTTTTTTTTTCTTTTTCTTGCTATGGTAGCTTCCAATAAAGAAAATTAATCATAAGTAATTACATAGTTACTCTGGAAGCTTCATGCAATTCAATGAAAAACAACAACAACAACAAAACTCACTGTGCAAGTGTGCAGTAATCAGGCCAAGTAACTTGTCTTTTTATGAGTCAACAGTCAATTTCATTTTGTGCTGAATTTGTACATTTTGACATGTACAGGTACATATAATTCTTGTGCAAAAATTTTAAGTAAATTGTAACTTTATTATAGCCTGCAGTACTTGAAAAGTGTTGTGCATATGTAGGCCTGCAATCATTGGTGACGCTCAGAAACCAAAGTTTTGTGGTCAGAACTGAGTTTTCCCAAGTGTGAACAGTTTCCAAATAAGATTCCAGAGTTATCAGCATTAATAATTAAGTTTAACTACTGTTCTGTCACAAACAACATTGGTGGCAAGACTGGGCATTAGTGAGGGGTTGTACAGGCAACAAGCCACTTATTGTTCACTTGGTCCCCTCCAGCATACCCTGTAATTGTATACAGATGCTGGCTCTGCAATCAGCCACCCCTACCAGTAAAATATACCACCTTACACACATGCCCACACAAAGAGACATGTATACATACGTGTACACTGGGAAATGAATTACTTGAGCAGCTATTATATAAATTGCTGTTATTTTTACAGCATGTATGTTTACGCCTTTCTGTTCAGCAAACAGCCCGTAGCAGCTCCCACAAATGGAATGCCTATGGAACCAAAATGGCAGCCATCACAGTTTGATTCCATTTAACAAGACCAAGGAAATAAGACTGTGTCATATGCTTACACCTCATGTCCCAAGACACAAGGCAGAAGCTCTCCTGTCTTGGACAAGAAAACTGGGCTTTGTACATCCCCATGCAAAGCATAGATGTGTGCTGCAAGACCACATAAGCCACCACAGCAATATTTTTTAGCTCAGGTTGAGTCTACAACTCTACTTAGATATGTGTGTGTGTGTGTGTGTGTGTGTGTGTGTGTGTGTGTGTGTGTGACTACAATAATTTATGTGCCTGTATGTGTGAGAGAGAGAGAGAGTGTGTGTGTGAGTGTGTACATGCGTGTGTGCGTGTGTGTGTGTGTGTGTGTGTGTGTGTGTGTGTGTGTGTGTGAGAGAGAGAGAGAGAGAGAGAGAGAGAGAGAGAGAGAGAGAGAGAGTACACATGTGTGTGTGTGTGTCTGTGCGCTTGAATGATGTGTCTGTGTGTCTCTTTGATCATTGGGTCTGTAAATCAGTTAACACATCTTGAAAATGCATGTAAATTTTCTTTTTTAAAGAAAAAGAAAAAAGCCCAAAATTCAGACTTCAATTAAACTAGATTTTTTTTTTTAACTTGTAATAAATCCCAAGAAAGGCTATGGGAAACAATAAGGGGGGCTCCTCATTTACTATTTTAACCTTAAGGAGTGTAAGCTGTTGTTTTCTGGGTCTAGGGTCTCAGTCCTCACTCTTATTACTTACTATAACAATATTTGTGTTGCCTAAATTCTAGATCCCTGTTCAAATATTAATTAAAAACGCTACGCTTTCAGAGTCTTGGGTCTCAGTCCTCACTCTTATTACTTATTATAACACTATTTGTGCTGCCTAAATTCTAGATCCCTGTTCAATTATTGAATTAAAAATGCTAAAAATCCTGAGTATATATCTGTTATGCATGTATGGTGCATGTATGTGTATGTATGCATATATGTGTGCATACGTGTGTGTGTGTGTGTGTGTGTGTGTGTGTGTGTGTGTGTGTGTGTACTTGCATGTATACCTGTACTGAGTATGCATAAAAACTTCATGCCAAGTTCATAATAAATGTGCACTGGTTGAAGAATAATTGTGAACATTTGTAGACTTATACTTTGCCAAGTATTTTACAAGCAGAATTAATCTGAAAACTTAACTTTAAGTTTCTTAACAATTTCATAAAATTTCTACAAAAAAAAACAACAAAAAACTGGTCTGTCGAATATTTGACCTTGCCCCGAAAATAAAACAAGTTATGTGCACAGCGCAGCTCAAATGTTCAAAAACAAACCGCTGTCTGCGCTGCGGCCTTAACGATTTAGGCCTACCTCTGGCGGCAAAGTTTCTGGCATCTCTTTGCCATGATTATCACAGATGTTGAACAATTCCACCAAGCAGTCCATGGCAATCTTCTACACTTACGGCGATATCTGTTCTAGTGCACGTATTTCTATTCGTATGTCCATATTACTCCGTAGAGATTTCTCCGATGTTAGTAAGCAAGCTTCTAAAAATACCGAATCAGCTGCTCCGATGCCAAGAATTTCCACCATCTTGCGTCAGCTGACCCGGATGTAGGCCTATAGGCTAGGCTATCACGTACACACACAAGTCTACACCATGAACAGTTAGCCTAAATCACATCTTTTAAAAAATGATGTTTGCAAAGCAGCTTGTTGTTTGTGCCATTGCATGTGTACACAGCATTTCACTTCCTTTTAATGAATGATTGACATACTACCGCAGCCATGTAAACTTTCGATCTTACGTGAGGGATGGCAATTTTGTGAATTACGTTAGCTCTAAGTATAGCTGATCAGACAACAGGACCTTCGAATAGCCTGTGATAATGAACACGCAACGGTGTGCAATAGCCTATTGCACACCGTTGCGTGTTCACTGCCGATTCACAAAAATATCACAGAAATATTTGGCTAAAAGCCTTTTGCCCTCATTATTAGTGTCCATTAATATGCTTTTGGATGACTACATAGTGACTGTCCTTTGGTTAAATCAGACATAGTGTATACTACATATATCACCGCTTCAATAAAGATTTAAATCAATGGAAAATATGTGGTCCTTACAAATTTTATTGATTTGATTTTTGAAGGCCTTAACTGATGATGCATTAATGGTATCATATGGAAGGTTGTTCCACAGATTAATAATACGATTAGTAAAAACCTGTGAAAACTGGTTAGTTAAGAAGTTGGTCTTTTTTAAGTTTGAAGTTGTCCTCTCGGGTCATCATAGTTAGCCATGGTGAACAGGGAAGAGGTAGTGCAGCGATCATAAATATTGT
This sequence comes from Conus betulinus, assembly GCA_016801955.1. Taxonomy (NCBI): domain Eukaryota; kingdom Metazoa; phylum Mollusca; class Gastropoda; order Neogastropoda; family Conidae; genus Conus; species Conus betulinus. Next base: position 116,481 of record JADBJO010001511.1, read on the forward strand.
GCATAATCTTAAATACTTAAATGAGATCACCTGTTAGTCGCCTGAATTCTAGGCCGGGCAACCTAAGTAGAGCTATACGCTCCTCGTAACCGAGATCTCCAGTACCAGTTATACGCTTGGTAAATCTGCGTCGAATGCCTTCAATCATTTTTTAAAGTAGGGACACCATACCGAGTTCCCGTATTCAATAATGGGCCTAACTAAAGCTTTAAATAATGGAACCATTATTTCAGGAGACTTTTGGTGTTAGGAAAATCGGCGTGTGTTGAAGCACAACTGTTTTTTTTTTTTCTCTTTTTTTTTTTCAAGAGAGAGAGAGAGAGAGGGGGGGGTGGGGGGGAGGAAATGGCAGTTGGTGATGACCCGGCCAGCGAAGGCCCGTTCAGTAGTCTCCTCCGGCAGCTCAATCCAGTCCCTGATGGCCAAGGGGATCACAGGATGAGTTCAGCTTTAACAGTAGCGCGCGGGACTGCAGGAAGAGAGATAAAGGATGTAGTGAGATCACCAATTGGATTCAGAAATCCTATGAAGGAATAGCATGCCAGGTGGTTCACGCAGGACAGACAACACGTCGATTTGAGGTGAAGACCGCAGGCAGTCTGGGTTGCATCCTCTCACCATTCCTGTTCCTTCTGGCCATGACTTATTGTGATCATCATCCATCCCCCGCAGAAAACCCAAATACTAAAAATTAACACGGTCAGTTCAGACCCAGTGATGCTAGAGGGAGCCCCACTGGAAGAAGTCAGCAGCCTCACCTATCTGGGCAGTGAAGTCAACCAGCAAGGGGGAACTGATGCTGATATGAAAACCAGAATAGGCAAAGCAAGAGCAGCTTTCATCACTCTGAAAAACATCTGTCCAGAAATCTCAACTAATCACCTCCAGGACGAAAATCTGCATCTTCAATTCAAACTTCAAATCTGCCCTCTTATATAGATCAGAGACCTGGCGAACCACAAAAACCACCGTTCAAAAACTGAAGACATTCGTTAACAGCTGCCTGCAAAAGATCCTCCACACCACTGGCCAGAGAGACAATCAGCAACAAAGAGCTGTGGGAAAGAAGTAAACAACTGCCAGTAGAGCAAGACATCTGCGAAAGAAGATGGCGGTGTATAGGACAGGACACACGCTTCAAAGCCCCCCCCCCCCCCCCCCCCCCCCCCCCCCCCCCCCCCCCCCCCGGACAACACCACCAGAAAAGCCCAGACCTGGAATCCCCAAGGCAAAAAAGGAAGCAAGGAAGACCAAGAAATACCTGGAGGCGGGACCTAGAAGCGGACACCAGGCAGAGATGGTTACAGCTGGGGCGAATTAGAAAAGATTGCTCAGGACCCGTGGTCGTTGGCAGGCAGTCGTTGATGGCCTATGCTCTGGCAAGAGCAATGGGCCTAAGTAAGTAAGTAAGGTTTGCCAATACTGATCTTGTGCGGGAAGGCACATTGGTATTGACGGTCATGGTTTCTCCTCTGACGGCAAGGAGCTACCAAAAATTTGGTTCAGTCACATGATGTTGTTCTGCCGGATCTTGAACGATAGCATTGTTAAGTTTGCTGCCTACTTCTTTTGCTGGAAGGTGAACGCCTGAGTCTGGTCACAATTGTTGATGCTAGAGATGTGGTAGTGGTTGAGAATGAAACGAGCTGCCCATATAATTGTATGGTTTTGCATCTTTTTCACATTCCGTAGTGTGTGGTGGTCCTGGAGATTTTTGACAAAGATGACTGTGGTAGGCCCTTCTTCAGTTTTGTGGACCCGAGGTCAGAGCAGGTATCCCAACATCCCGCTGACCTTCAAAAAAATGATAGTGTCTTGTGTGTGAGAACTTGATTCCATCGGACAACCATCTAGGTGATGATGCCCAAGTATATTACGGATGACACAAGAGTCCAGGATTTTGCCATCCCACTGGTGGTTGTAGCGCAGAGGCTGTTGGTTCCCGTACATGGGGAGAACAGTGCACTTCCTGGGATGGAAAGCCATGTCCCTTGCAGTTCTCCTGCCTTTCTGAAAGTTGTTGTAGCTGGTGTTGGTTCTTGCTCAGATCCAACGATTCTGTTCTGTGTGCAAGACTGCAGTGTCATCAGCAAAGAGCTTTTTAGGGTGAGGTCACTCTCTCAGGAAGATAACTGATAATAAAATTTAGGAGCAGACCTCACACTCACTAACTCAGACTGGGTTCTGTCCACCATGACTGCTCAGCATGCTGAACTAAAAGATCCTAAAAGAGCATCCTAAAAGATCCATTGGTTGGTGTCACCCTTTATTTTGATGCCAGAGTGATTGTATAGAAGGAGGTTATGGCTGACCTTATCAAATGCCTTAATGAAATCTGTGATAGGACGTCTGTCTGTCTGTCTTCTAAAATGCTGTCAGTTCATCAGTGAGTTTCATTAAGTTTCATAGGAATGGTGACTGAAACCTTGCTACCGGATGCAAATGATGCTGTTTTGCTCAAGGTGTTCCATCAGTTCTAGAACAGACAATTCATGTGCACCAGCAGTGTACATACAATGCTGGTCTGTGAGTCAGGATCGTAACTGGCTTGATCATAGCATTTTCCTAACTTGTTTATGGAAGTCTTACTGCAGCTGGTCTTGGGTCAACATCAAATTAGTAATTATTGTGTAACTAACTGCTTGTGTCTCATGCAGATGGGTTATATTTCTGTCTGTTTGCAAGCACATATACATATATGTTTATATACATTTTTTTTTTTTTTTTTTTTGTCTGCCTAAGTCATTGTACTGGTGAGTCGATGGGAATTTGCGTTTGTTTGACGGATAAGGTGATGCTCTCTTGAGGGGAATATGCGCTCTCTGGCATGACTAAATAAGTATCAGCTTTGAATACCATCAGATGCTGGTGTGGTCAGTCAGTATAAAAGACACATTGTAAGGTCATTTGAATTTTTGTAAGCTTTCATCTTGCTTTGTGTGCATGCACTGTCTTGATCAGTTGATGGCATGAATGCCAGTGACCTAGGAGAAAGAGTTGTAAGCTGAATAAGTTAATTGCGAGGTTATTTCTTGGGGGTGGGTGGGGGGGGGGGGGGGGTGGGGGGAGGGGGGACAGCAACTTTGGCAGCAGTCAGACACAGGCAGTGAAACAATCATGCTGTAACATTTAGATTTGTGTCCTGTAACTGTTGTACTTCATCCTGCTGACACATGTTTTCCATGTAGATTATAACCGATACAATTTGCCCATATGATGTTTCAATCCGATTTGCTCCCTCCTCCACCTCTGCCTCTTCACCTATGCTGTCTCCATTATTCCTGTATCTTTGTTTCTCTCTGTCTGTCTCTGTGTGTCTGTCTCTCTGTGTCTGTCTGTCTCTTTCTCTCTGTTCTTCCCATCCCCTCCCCATCCCACTTAAATTTCTGTCTCTCTGTGTATCCCTTTTCAGTCTATCTTTTCATGTCTGCGTGCCTGTCTTCTAACATCTTGTACACTCTCTCTTCCATACGCCATGAAGAGAGAGAAAGTATGTGTGTGTATATATCCTCTTTCCCTCTCAGCACCCCCCCTCCCCTTCCACCCACACACACACTGTCATCTCTCTACATCACTGTGAAGTACATCATATGCCAGGTGATCAGCCAACTGCTGCTTGTTTAAAATTCTAAACTGTTGAAATTCTTTTTTGGAACAGAGAAGAATCGGACTGTGCTGATAAAATAGGTGTATGATTTTAAAACTGATAAAAATTACCACACACATGCGCACGCACACACCGGATAGAAGTACCCACTTGTGCACACATGCATGCATGCAAAACACGCCATGTATACACACACATACACAAAAAGTGAAGGGTTAGAACTATGATGAGCATTAATTTACAAATTTTCTAATAAATTGTTGTATATCACATCTCGAAAGAGTGAATTAAGTAAAGAGAGCACAGTGTCACACATACACACACGTGTTCTCTCGCGCTCACACACACACACACACACACACACACACACACACATGCATCAATCTGAACCACATAGGGCCAGTGTACACAGTGTCACAACACTATCGGAACCAAAGTTATCACCTCGCATGGCTGTTGCTCGCCTGGCACAGACCGAAGTATCTGCTCCATTTTTCAAAAGATCTCATGCACCAACACAGTTATACACAAAAGTGCACATGGTTTCAGCAGTGTCAGTTGACTGGCAATACCCTAACAGCAAGATGGCGAATGCTAAATATTAAAGTCCTGCTATTGCTGAGAAAAAAAAAGGTCCACATTTAGATGAAGGGGGACAAATTAAGGGAAAAAATCACAAAGGAGCATGTATCACAGGTATGCTAAAAAAAAATCTTTAAAATTATTTGACAAGGGCACATACATGTCGCTGAAATATGCTTCAGGCATCTGAATCTTACATAAATGCTAAAACTAACGCACACAATTTTCACTGTGTTTATTGAGGATACCATTTGTAAACTGCAAGTGTATCAAAACAACACATGATTTGACTTTACATTAAATACAAAATGATCTTTAGTACCCATGTCAGGTTTAACTTAACATTCAGAGACTGAACCCACTTAAAATTTGAGTAATTAGTTGACCGAATCAAAAATTTTGTCAAGACTACAAGCACACAACATGAATAAACTGCTGGGGCACAAGACTGACCACCTGACACTTGATGGAACCTTCCAGTCCAGTCACAGCAGAAAGGACTCCAACCTGTGCTGACTATCAGCTCAGCGACAAGTGCAAGTGTTCATGTCAACACATTATCAGTCCGTCTTTTCCCACACACATGTTGGAGCAGGGGGGAGGAAAGGAACACATCTCTCTCTCTCTCTTGCTCTCTCTTTCTGTTTATGTTATGTCCCAATGTGGGTGGGGTTGGAGGAGGGATGGGTTATGGATATGCGTGTGTGTGTGTGTGTGTTTGACTGGCAGTACCACAAAGATACGATACACTATATGTGTATATCATGGCTGAAAACTTTTTATGTCCTTTAGTTTAATGAAGTTTTCATAGCTATTATCTCCTATAAGATTTCTTAAATGATAATAACAAACTTAGAATAATGAAGTTGATGTCAGTAAAGAAGCACACAAACAGAACTTGTGAAAACATTTAAGAAGAGAAAGACAGACAGGGAATGTAAAAAAATCTGGCTTTGTTCGCCACTTTTTTACTTTTTCAAAAGATTGAGAAAGAGAGTGAAAGAGAATCTGCCTGAATATTAAATCATTATCTGTAAAAAAAAAAAAAAAAAAAAAAAAAAAAATAACAGCTCCAGTACCAAGTGCCGACTAGCAGATAAAATAAATGACTCTTGCATGCTTTTGTCTTTCTGACAAGTTACAAGTAAAACAAAAGATCTCTTCTCATGATTATATTGTCCTATTCCACCTCTCCTTCCTGCCGTTAAAACCCTTCCTGTACATCGCAAAAAAAAAACTCACACGCCGTACATCGTGGGTGCACACACACCCATGGTCGTTGTGTTGGCGATTCAGTGAAGAGTCCTCACCGTACGTCGTGGGTGCACACACACCCATGGTCGTTATGTAGGCGATTCAGTAAATAGTCCTCGCTGTACGTCGTGGGTGCACACACACACACACACAAGACTATTTTATAGATTTGCATTTGTATTTTTGCATTGTTTTTGTATGCATGCGCATGTGTGTGTGTGTGTGTGTGTGTGTGTGTGTGTGTGTGTGTGTGTGTGTGTGTGTGTGAAAAAACCCTCTCTCTCACACACACACACACACACACACACACACACATGCGAGTGCGAGTGCGCAAGAATAAAAGAAAAGAAGACAAGTTCTGCAGATTAAAATGTTTATTAAACTAGCTTAAGAGCAGTTCATGTATAACCTATCAACGCATGACAAAAGCAAGAACAGCAATAACATAATAATCATTTCATAACAAGAGGGTGATAAAGAATGCAAGCTGATAAAACAACCATGTAATTTTCATTTCTATGTTGAAATAGAAAATCAACTTTGTTTCAGCAAAGCAAAATAACAAGCATGACTAGATTTATGACAGAACCATTTGTTGCAGCTGCTGAACTTTGGAGGAAGAAGTTCCTCCAGACAAGTGGAAGACGACCAAGTTGCAGACATCTCCTTAGGATGCATCAGTGATGGAATCGGCACACCGTTTGCAGATAAACATGGTGTGCTCTTTGCAGAGCCAAGCGGAACAGCTGAAGCAAGATTTCCGAGCTTTTCTATCAAGCTTCCAGTTGCATGATCCACAGCGACCTCATTTCTGCTTTGGCTCTTTGTGGCTGCTCTGTTTGCTGGTAGATGGTCTCTGGGTCGATGCTGGTCTTTTTCTTTTGCCACCTGCACGAGCACTTTGTCTTCCATCCTGTGAAGCTATCTTCTTCTGCTGAAGGTGTTGTACATGAAGCCCCACTGTGTTTCTCAGGGGCTTTGGCAGTTTTTTTTTGCACAAAGCCCCCTCTCCATATGTTCTAAAGACAGCTGCTCAGCGACCCGGAGAATGAACAGAGACCTGGCATCCTTTTTGGAGAGAACATGGCCTTTGTGAAAACTGCAACAAAACAAAATTTGTAAAAAACACACATACCCCTCCCATGCACACACGTGTGCACACAGAACATCAATACCAGGTTCATACACCGTGTGTGTGTGTGTGTGTGTGTGTGTGTGTGTGTGATTTCTCTTCACCCTTACCATTTGCTTGTCCTATGACATCAGGTTCCTCATCATCAGTAAGGTCGTCACCACTGACTGGTCTCCTGTCACCATCCGTGTTGTCATCTTGAATAAAATTCAGTACATCTTCTGGGGCTGGAAAAAAAAGAAATATTAACGTTTCTTTCCTGTTCCGTCTTTGTATTTCTGTTTACGTATGTGTAATAATTATGTAAAGTGTGCATGCATGTTTCTATGCTCAGATATGTGTAAGTATATGCATCAAATTCAATGTGTATCTGTACTTTTAGAGCATAAACTGACATTCATCAATACACACTTTGATCGTTGCTCACTGCACACATGCACATCTGGTTATACTGACAGCTCAAAGTATATGAGGCAAATGAGGGGCTGAACACTTACAGTTTAGTGCTTCAACAGCATCTTCTGGTTCAGTTCCACTGGCAATATTCAGGGCTTCAAATATGTTAAGACGTTCCATTATGGATGCAGCCTGCAAATTTACATATGTACCATCTGATTTTATGGTTCCAAAAATAGATATTTTGTTTGATCTAACCATCAGTTTTTCAGCTCTAAAGCTATGCTGCATAGATTTGCTGCATGCAATAAATTTGACTTCCGTTCATGTACGTTCAGGCGATGAAGCCTTTTTACTGCTGAGTGTTGTAACAATTACCATCAACTTATTACTGTAGCCTATACGATCAATGAAATTAGTTTCACATGCTAAAATTAAAAATGACCGAGAACACAAACACAGAATGTAGCTACACTGGACCTACAACAGACACAATTAATGTTATGCTCGTTTGACTACAGCTCCTGTAGTTTTAAAAAAAAAAAAAAAAAAAAAAAAAAAGAGCATGAGCAATAAGTGTGAAGAAGATCGAGCCTGTTATGGATGCAGTGTCACATTAGGTATAAAATGAGAGTTAGGTAAACAGATAATGTGAATGTATACTTACTTTGCAACACAGCGAAACCTCAGCACGTGGCGATCGGGAACTTTTCCACAGGCTCGCAGGCTTCAGTGGCGGAAATTTGACGTCAGTAAACCACGCGGTACCTATATCTTGCACACGGCACTGTTCTGTCGAGTTCTTAGAGATGATGCTAGCACAGTGTGTGGAAACTTCCATGTCTGAGTAGGACTAAGCACGCATAGTTTCTTCTTTGGGAGTATGGGTGTGTGTGCACCCACGATGTACGGCCCGCATAGTTCCTTCTTTGGGAGTATGGGTGTGTGTGCACCCACGATGTACGGCCCGCATAGTTGCTTCTTTGGCAGTATGGGTGTGTGTGTGCACCCACGAATACAGGGAAGATTATACGATGTTTTTGTTGTTTGATTATTTGTTTATTTAAAGGCAAAATGGCATCATTTTTTTGCTAATACATGCTCAGTCCCTTTACTAACAAAGTCATAAAATTATCATAAAATATGAACAATAATTGAAATATGAAACATTAAACAAAAGTATGGGTGTATTTGTACCCACGGTGTACGGGAACGGATTTCTTTAATTAAAAAGGGCAGTTGGTGGCTTTCTCAAAATAAACACAGCCATGCCGACCATCACACTGTTGCACTTGCAGCCCTCTCCTCCACCCCCCTGCTCAGCACGCCTGTGACGTGACCTCGTGCCATTACAGAAACTATACAAAAAGTCTCAAATTCTGTGGCCCTTCATACCCTGCTGTCGTGGTGACCTCCAGTTTGATTTCCTTTTTATGTCTATGCTCTTGATAAATGTGTGTCAAGGTTAACGGTGTTGGTAGGTTCAAGAGGATTGTAAGATGATGGGAAAATGGTGGCATCCTCCAGAAGGGGATGCTTACTCACAGTGACTGCAACTACGTGATTATTGTTGTCAGAGGTGGCTAAGTGTGTAGTGTCCTGCCTACATTGGATCAGAACACTGAACACCACCAAAATGACTTGGCAGAAATGAACTGTATCCTCTGGTGGGTGGCCTCATAATGCTTGGCATTAATTACCCGCTGTATATTGCTGGTGCAGGAGTGTCGCTATGGATGAGGTCCTGGAATGAGCGGAATTGGGGTAGGACAGGGGGAAAAACTTTCAAATTATGATTGCCATAACCATTAGATGTACATGAAGCCCTGATTTTCAGCATTTGGACCCCAAACTGAAAACACCTGTTGTAGGTATATAATGTGTCTACACTGAAACTACAGTGAAAGGCGACTAAATCTTATTCTCTCATGTGATGTGAACTTGATTATGAACGTACACTGACTGACTGAAACCAATTTGTTGTCAGATAAACTCTCATAGTTGTACTGACATTTAAGAAAACATTATGAAAAGAATGTCAACATTTTTTTATTTACAGAAAAAGGAGCAAAACACACACACACACACACACACACACACACACACACACACACACGCATCACATGTTTTATATCACATATCATTAAGGTGTATTCTTGAGGTCCAAAATTTGTTCACACCAGTAAGCCAACAGGAGCGTCAAACTACCACAGCATCAAAACAAATGGAAACAAAAACAACTTTGAGCTGTTTAGCATTTGTGCATTGAGAGGCTTCTCAATGCAAATTATGTAAAATGGGGATTATGTTTTAAAGCAATATAAAATACTCAACAGAAAAGTTGAAGCCTGAAACAATGCAAATTTTGGAGGGAAACTACTCAGTAGTTTTTTACCCCGTTGATCTAGCGTTTAACCCATCAGTTAACACTAAGTCGATTGTATTTGCTGCGTGATGCAGGTACCAGAATTTTTTTTCTGTTGCTGGTACTGTGCACTGGCAGTTTTAATCAGCTGGCAGAACCACAGCGCTCCTCACGCACACTTCATGACCGGTGGCTGGCAGTTGCTGTCATCAGTAGGAGGCTTAGCAGGTGGTGTTCTGTGCATACTGGAATAGAGCAGGCACAACTGAACTCTACCAAAGTGAGTCCGAAGCAGTACAGTGGCTCCCCTGGTGGGTTGCCTCATGACCAGTTAACACTGACTCTGTGGGTTACTGGAGGTGGGGTTGTGACTGTGGATGAAGACCTGAAATGAGTGGTGTGGAGGTATGCCACGAAGGTGGCATGGAAGATAAAACAGCAAAAAACATTAAAACACACACACACACACACACACACCTTTTGCTTTGATTTCTCGATAGCCCAGACATATATCATGAAAATATGAAGAGTAAATTTGTAATAACATTTGTAATATGCTATCTACAGCCTGTCTTTCATACCATGACTGAAAATCTCCAGTCAGTGATAGTGTGTTTATCAGGTGTGTGACCAGTGTCAAACTGTAATTCAAACAGATGCATAGCAAGACATCAAGAATCGATTGGGAGTCTGATCCAAGTCTTTATTTTCAAAATATGGTGTAGAGATTAATGCATGTGACTCTTAATTATTCAGCAGCAACAGGACATTGTCCTGAATGTTATCCTTGATCAAGCAGGAATTTTCTGAAGAAATGTTACTGTGAAGCCACAGGCAAGAATAGACCAGATATACAAATATACATATATATAAATATATATCCCAAAAATCTGGAAAATTGACATTATCAATCATAAATCTTCAAAGCACATTGATATATGTGTACAGAATAGATACACCAAATATGCAATCACACTAAAAATCACTTTGCATGCAATATCACAATATATACGGATAGATCTGTTTCACATTGCAAGAATGAAAAGGACATTGAACAAAACACACACACACACACACACACACACACACACACACACACACACACACACACACAATATGCAGGTGAAAAACTAAAGAAATGAAACATAAAAGTAAAATTGCAAATAACAATACCTGATGACTGGCACTGAACAGTTTGTTCAAAATGCAGCATGTCCAAATAACTAGTGTGTACGCTCCAGACAAAAAACACTGTTAATGCATGTGTGTGTGTTTGCACCCACACATCTGTATTGTGTCCAACAAACATGTGCTCACTTACGGATACATTAATTAATACTAACCAACTGAAATGAGAAAGTGTGTGCATTTTTTTTAAAAAAATTTTTAATTTTTTTTATAGATTTAAAATTTCTGAAAGTTTACACTGAATATTTCTTTAATTGAAGGTACTGCATATTCAAATGCAAGTAAAAAACAATTGCTGTTCTGTACACATAGATGCAGACATTTTCATACAAGTACACACACACACACATACACATATGCACACCCATGCACACACACCCATGCAAACACATGTATGTACACACACACACACACACACATGCTATCTCTCTCTCTCTCTGTCTCCCCACACACACACACACACACACACACACACACACACACACACACACACACACACACACACACACACACACACACATACAATTATTAACTATATTACATGCATATATACACAAAAATTATTTCAGGATGATAATTTGAAAATGATGAAGAACATGGAATACAAATTTACATATTGTTATGCATTTTTCAAGTGTATGTGTGTGTGTGTTTGAGAGAGAGAGTGTGTGTGTTTGTGTATGTGCATATGTGAGTATGTGTGTGTGTGTGTGTGTGTGTGTGTGTGTGTGTGTGTGTGTGTGTGTGTGTGTGATAATTACATAGCTACACAAACTAAGTGTATCACAGTCCAATGTGCGCACACACACACAAAAAAAAAAAAAGAAAGAAGAAAACATCAGTATCACTCTAATTGTCAATGATCTTAGTTCAGATTCACAGTATCTAGCTCTCATCATCATCTGTGTTGACATCTGTTGTGGTATGAGACACTGCTGTCTGTTGACGACTTACACCACCACGCTCTGAAACACACATGAATGGAAGGCCAAATGTACTCCTGAAGGGATGGGTAAGTCTAATACTACCCCATACAGTATGCTCTCTGGGAGAACCTCTAACATTTTAGAAGAAAGGGAGATGGGAGCAAAGGGTGAGATGGTGTGGAGGAAGCTTTAGCAGTGGGGAAGAGGTAAGTGGGAGGGACACCTTACTAATGGAAGTAACTGCTTCATTATGGGGGCCAGACTGAGTGGATACCTTCTCTACAATGGAGAGAGTCGGTGTACAAACATTTTCAATTAAAAACAATCTAAATCTGCCCATGTTGTTTGTACATCAAATCTGCCTATACTGAACACATCAACACATACTCAACAGATATATATGGAAGAAGAGGTAAATGGAAGCAGGAAGCAAACATGATGAGAGAGCAGAGAATGAATGCAAACAGACCCCAACCCCAAACTTCCTGCAATCTGCCAAGGTTGAAAAGTATACAGCGTCTGGGATTCCAAAGAAGGAAGGAGCACAAAAAAGGTTGCATGAAGAGTCAAAGTCACAGCATTTTCTGGAACCACAAGGCAGGAAAAGGCAAAGTAAATATTCATGTTCTGTAACCAGGGAAATTTGTCTTCTGACTTGATTCATTAATCTTTTTTCAGACATCGCTCTTGAATGCACAGTCTAGACGACAAGGGACCCCCTGTGCCCATACATTTTAGCCAGACATTTTACTTAGGCTGTACTGTGTGTTTTTAACTGTGTAGATCCAAATTCAGAAATTACTGTCCCGGTACCCATGCTCATAGAAGTGTCCTCAAGAGTATGTCCTAACTGACAATGCCGGTTTACATGCACCCATACTCAGTGTGCTGCAGCCTCCATTACCGTCTTTAAAACATAAGGCTACCCTGACCTGCACTCTCTCTCTCTGTCTGTCTGTCTCTCTTACACACACACACACACACACACATACGCTCGTTTCTGTTATCAGTTTTTATGTTATTTTCAGACACCAGTCTCACCCTCTCTATCTTCTCTTTCCTAACATTCCCTTACCTACACCTGACTACTTAGTTATATGCTGACACAATGATAGGACAAGCCTCTGACTGTGACAGGGTACAAACATGATGTAACTAAAATGCAGTTCAACACAAATCAACACCACTTCTCTCCCTTCCTGTCTCTATCTTGTGTCATTAATACAGTGAAACCCACAACACTCCTGTCCTTGTCCTATCAGTTTGTTACATGAATCCCATGAAGTGGTTGGCTGTTTCATTGCTACACATGTCTGCATGTATCACTCACATGGCTGGCCACATATTTTCATTCATGCTTGGAACAATTTGTAAGCATCTGCCCTCAGAGCAGGCGTGTTTCAATCTTTGGTCTAATCCACAGTAAGTTAAGAAGACCATTGTTCTTTATTAACCCAGATGACTTAACCTCCCCTTCCATAATAAACTATTTGGTTATCATGTTCCTCTGACAACTTGTCAATTGGACAGACCCCAGAAACATGATATATGACTTCTTAAGTCTCCAAAAGGACATAACTAGCCCCACACTACGTAGACTTACCAAAGGCCAAAAGAGCGGAAACAGATCTTTCAAGTTTGTAAAAAAAATCTTTTCATGCCTGGTACCAGGAAGTTGATCCTTTTGCCACTATTAAGAAAGTGAGTGGAGGTGAATCTAATTAAAGAAATCATTCTATCATTTTAATGACACACTGAGTCCATCCTTAGAGGACCGTGCCATTCCATCCTTCCTCATCACAAGCACAGAATATTGTCAGTCTCTCGCTATTCTCCTACTCCCTTCTTCTCTACTCTTCAATATCCCTCTGGTCCTTCCTGCCTCACACAAACGCCTCCCCCTTTGTCGCTGACAATGTGTTCCGTGTGCCGCTTTCTTCTCTCCTTTTCAAATGTACCAGGTGCTAATTGGCTGGCAGCGTAACCATGTGTAGATTGATGATTTAATGCAACCAACATGTTGGCACCTGATTCTTCCAATCACATTATCATGAATCTGAATATTTGAGCCTTCCCACATATGTCACTGTCTCACTCTATTCTAGACTTGTCCTGGGCAAAAGCACAATTTCAAAATCAGTAGACAAAGCTGAAATTCTTAAAAGGCCTGGAGAATTTAAAAACAGTCCCACAGGCACAGATCACACATATGTATGCAGATTATCAGGCATAGTAAGATTTCATGTAAGATTTGGCAGGTTTACAAACGAAAATATATGACTGACTCAAAAGGACAGTTTCAAAACTTACCGCCAAGGACACAGACAGAGTACATGACTAGACACTAGTCCTGTACTCTGTGTCCATGGTGGTAAATAACCCCCTCTCTTTCCAAATTTTGCTTCAAAAGGACAGGACATCACATATATGTAAACCAGACTCTCAACAATGAGTGCATATAGAACAAGGAAGTTGTTGGGCTGGACAAAGAAAAAAACTGGTCTACGTATGGAAATACACAACAATGTAATACGTATCCAGCGAAAACACAAGAAATAACTGACCTGACGCCTGACTTTTTTCCACTTGGCCTTCTTCTTCTCTCCGGCTCTGTAGGCAAATAAAGCATTGTATTTTACACATATATACACACTAATACACACCCCTTCTCTCTTTTCCTCACAGACTGATGAAACACACACACACACACACACACACACACACACACACGTTTTACAGATTCATCCATGCAACTCTATAAACATAAACACACACATGCATCAATGCAAGTCTGACAAAGATACATAACAACATGCAAAGACAGAATACATGCACAGAAAACTCTGTTTTTCTTACGCTTTCTCTCCTTCCTCTCCCTCATGTTCCTCATCTTCATTCTCTGCTCCCAGGGGGCTGAGAGTCATGGGGTTGAACATGTTGTATGGCTCTCCCAGAATCCCTGTCCTGTGGCAAAACCAGTCCATTGCACAGTTTAAAAAGAGAGACACATAACACACACGCATGCACGCGTGCACACACACACACGCGCATGCACGCGCACGCACGCACGCACGCACTCACACACACACACACACACACACATAATATACCACACACACACATGCATGCTTTGTGCACCAGAACATACACATACAACACGTGCAAAATCAACCAAAGACAGTGGAAATATAATGTTTCTTACAAAAGGAAAATAGTAACTTATCCACAGAGGGCTTATAATAACATTCAGTTCATTCATTTCATGGTGATTTATTTTTTTTTTTGTTGTTGTTTGTCTTCAGCAGTACTGAACAGAAAAAAGGCAAAATAATATCAATCAAAAAGACACTACATTTCTATGTGAAGTCTCTCACATTGTACTGTATAAAATGCCATTTGAGTATGAGATATCACATTTTCATCACATTATTACCATACTGTAGAGGTCCTCAATTCTCAAGTGTCTCATTATATGTTCTGTGCACACCTTATCAAAACCCTGTCCTGTAAAATGGGATTACTGCAGCTAATGTTCTGATTGAACTCCATCTCTCAAGTTAATCCCACATCTAGTCAGGTGATGGGTAAATGTTAAATGCAAGAACTAGGAGGTGGTATAAGAAAAAAATATCATATAATGATCATTATCACAATTGTTACTACTGAAAAAAGTATACTAGGGAGTCTTTTTTAAGCATTACTTTTTTTTTTTTTTTTTAAATTGTTATTTATTTATTTATTTATTTTTTTTGCTGTCCCAACCTCTGCGCCACACTTCAGAGGCAGTGCACCCACGCTGCCCATTCTGACACCCTGTCCACAGCCACAGCCTGGTTGACCCCGCCGCAGCCCCGGCACCGGCAATCCACAGAGAGCAGTCAATGTCAAGTTGTCAAGAGGCAACCCACCGGAGGAGACACTGCACTGCCGCCGAGTCACTTCGGTGGTGTTCAGTGGCACCTGTTCTGATCTAACATATGCAGCACGCCACCTACTAAGCCCCCTACTGACGACAATAATTGCTTAGTCACAGAGCCGGCGTGAGTGAACTCTCCCTCCGGAGGGCGCCACCACGTCTCTCCAACCAACACAGCCCCCATGGACTCGCCGATACCGGTGACCCTGACGGAACCAAACCAAGGCCACAGACGTGGAGAGGATATTGAAATTGAGGTCACCATGAGAGCAGGGCATGAAGGGCCACAGAATTTGAGACTTTTTTTTTTTTTTTTTTTGATGCTGATCGATGAGAATGAGGATGATTAAGATGATGCTACGGATTTCCATTTCGGTCTGAGACTACATGACAGGGCTGTACTCTACGCTTCCTTTCATAATATATCCCAGCGTCAACCAGGCCCGAGAGATGCAGGCACCTACAGTGTTGGTCAGGAAATTTGAGCAACACTCTCAGAAACGCATCCATTAAGTGGATGAAACTCGACTGGGTGGTCCCAGTCTTCCCAACTGAGTCCGCAGCAAACTCAACTCTGGGTAGGAACCGGTCGGGCAGAAAAACCCACATGACTCTGATGGGATTCGAACCCACGACCTCCCAGCCGTGAGTCCGCAATGCTAACCACTTCGCCATGGCGGCTGGTTTTTTAAGCATTACTTAGTCAGAGATGAACTTCCATCACAAACATGGACAAAACTACTCACTTGAATTTCTTAACGTCAATGACAAGATCTTGGAAACGCTCATCGATAACAGTTTCATCCTCCTCATCTTGCTCTAGAAGACTGAAACAGAAAAAAAGAAACACACAAATATCATTGGCTAAACGATACAAAGAATACCACTGATGCTTATAAAAATAAGAAAAATCTCCAACAGTCTACTGTTATAATTCTCTCCAGCTATCACTTCCGTTTTTAACAGTCTTGAGAACATGAGCAGCAAGAATGAAAGGGAATAGACTTGTGTTTGGTACACTTCCCTTGCTCTTGAAACCAGTCCATCCCTGAAAAGAGGATGGTGAATTAGGAGTCAAGCCCTGGGGTTAAGATTTGAATAATTCCAAAGCATGCTCATTTTCTACCATGGCAAATATGTTTCTAAAAATTTGATCAGTCAGTTGATCAGTCAATCAATGGACCAGTCAGTCAGAGGGTTAGTTGGCACTCAGTCAGGTAATAAAGTTGTGAAAAGCACAACCAATGGTAAAGGCTATGTCAGGGGTGTGAGCAAATATAGAGCTATGGAGTAGCTTTAATTTTGAGAATCTTTTTTCTAAACAACAGATCAGAAAAACACAGGCCTGCACGCACACGCACAGGCACGCACACACACACGCACGCACGCCTGCACGCATACGCCCACTCACACACGCGTTCACGCACACATGTGCACACGCACTCACACATGCATTCACGCACACATGCATACACACACACACACACACACACACACACACACACACACAAGTATACACCTTTGAGTGTATGTGAACACATGAATCTATACATACACATACACAGACCCAAACATACGCAAAATAAAGCAAACACAGAAATTAATAGACAAACCATTAACAACACTTCTTTACATCTCATAGCAAATATCAGCTCCAAAACTATCAGTCCTAAATGTACAAATAAAGCAAGACCTCCCATACCGAATTTGCCATTCTAATTTCTAGAATATTTTTTTCTCATTGCCAATGCAATATGTACCTCCAAATTAAAACTCCTTTGCATATATTACCCGATTTTTCAAGATTTCTGCAGCATAGCATTGAGAGGTTCTACTGTCTTTATGCCAGACTTCTCAACCTTGTATACATGTATTATATATCATTTATTTTTGTCAAACTATGCAGGGGCTGTACCACTGTGTTGTCAGACTCACAGAGCAGAAAGGGCCCCTCCCTTCTGAAACAGCCAATTGGCCTCTTCCTTTGGTGATGGCAAAATGGACACGATTGCTGGCGATCGCTGCCTGGAGAAACACAGAGAAGAATGTTCATTGCATTCATCATCAGTACAGTGTCTCCTCTCTACTGTTCAAGTCAGTTAAGTGACAGCACAAACACCATATATAAGATCTCAAAGATGATTTTTCATTCATGATTGTTGTACTCATAGGTTAGGTCCATTTACAACACAAAAGTACAAGAATATGTTTTGTACAGCATACAACAATATTCTCTAATTCTGATTTAAAAAACACACACACACACACACACACACACACACACACACACACACACACACACACACGCAACACACACGCACACATGTACACACACACACACACACACACACACACACACACACACACACATATGCAAGCATGTATGTGAATACATAAAACACACACATGCATGTACGCTCCCATCAACACACCTATCCTTGCAAGTTTTCAAGATTTAACTGACCTTTGACTCCTGCTTAGCATTGAGGATTTCAAACAAAAGCATAAAATAACTAAATTCAAAGTAACATCTGCATCATGTACACAAAACAATTCCTTAACTGTGTCATACATTTCAAACAACATTGCAACATTTAAAAAACTTACATCATTTTAACAGCAACTTTTTGCTTGCAGAAAATGAAATACCTAATGAGAACACAGAGTCTGGATACAGATATTTATGGAGTAATTTTTTTTTTTTCAGATCTAATAAGAATATTTAGGACACTCTAGAGCAAAACAAAACTCATCTCTAACAGAATTCATGTCACATTTTCTGCAAATACAGAGTTCACATGGGAATATACATCTGAACTAAAACAATGAAAATATGCATTTTTATTACAAACTCTGTTTCACGATGTCTATGAAATTGAACTTCATCACTTTTTTGTAATGCTTCCCTCCACAAACTTTCAAAATTGTCCTTCAAAGCCCGAGGAACATTTTGACATAAATAATGTTTGTTTAAAAACATTTTCATTTCCCAAATGGAATAATGTGATGTCACTTTGACTGATAAATTCCTTTTGTATGTAGATACTACAATAGAGTATACATTTCTGAAGAGAGTTTGTATGGCTTATCAGCTATAAGACCAGTCCCAAATCAGATTAATCTTGGTCTATAAGGGCTGGCATCTGGCAAATTCCAGTTTCACCATCAATGATATTATTTAAGGTATAAATAAATGTGCTTAAAACTTAAACACACTCTCTCCCTCTCTCTCTGTCCCTTTCTCTGTCTCTGTCTCTCTTCTCTTTCTCTTTCTCTCTCTCTCTCTCTCTCTCTCTCCCTCTCTCACACTTACACACACACACACACACACACACACACACACACACACACACACACACACACACACACACACATACACATACACAACAACACACACACACACACATGACAAGCACAAAGACAAGATTCCAACCATACAAATGACAATAATAATGATATACTTACTGAATGATTGACTGATTGGGGGGTCTCTTCCTGGGTAAAAAAAAAAAAAAAAGCAAAACCTGTATTACTTAAACCTTTTAAAACTAATGTATAAATGAACAGTTTTTATAAATGTAATTAAACAAACACATTAGATAAACACCACAAACAAAGAATTAAAGATATTGATGATTATGAAAATGCTCATCTATAGAATTCAGTATATAATCCTCTTCAACAATGATGTCCATCTCAGAATCTTAGCTCCCAAATCAAACTAATTAAGGAGTGCCCCTTGAGTGGTTAAACGAAGGTTATGGGATTGAAGATATAATGTGTTTTGATTTGGTTCTAGTTACTATTTTTTTCTTTGTATACAAAAATCTTGTTGGGAAAGTTACTAGAAGTAATTATTTTTGGGGGTTGAAATAAAGTAATTCAGGGAAATAATAACAAGTTCACCAACTACTTCCTGTTTCCTGACAAGTTCCACATCCTATTTCCTGTTCCTTGACATAGCAATTTCCTGCACATTTTGACCAGCTGGAGAGAGAGAGAGGAGAGAGACACTTTGTCTGCCTAGAGAGAAAAACAAAGTTGGCAGAGGGGTCTTTTAATTCAAGGTTAGTAAGCTGTAGTAAGATTATGAGTAAATTAGACTAAAACTAAGCCTGTATATTGTTACTGATCATATTATGAATTGGGCTTGTCTAGATACTGGTCCAAGTTAGTATGTTGAACCGGTTTGGCTTACCATGTGCTTTTGGTAGACATCTTGAAATTGGGGAAAGGATCCTGGCCATTTTACAGGATATTTAGTAGCTGTCTTGTTTGAAATAGCATTTAGGCATGTTAAAGAAATTAATAGACTTATTTCTTCTGTCATGTTTATTCAGTTCTCCTGTGCTCTCTTTTCTCAAGTTGAACAGAACTAAGAGTTAATCTTAGCGACCCAGTGTAAATTTTTTTTTCTCACTTTGACTTCCCTCAGTCCGTATATTTTCTCTTACCACCTTTTAAGGGTCATTGCTAACAATGTGTACCTAGGGCTAGGATTTAGCCCAATACTTCTGACATTAGATTATTGTACTAATAGAAGGTTTGTACAGTTAGGGCCTAGTCCCAGTGAAAAAAAACTTTTATTCCTTTGTTCTCATGGAATGACCCTTGCAACTAAGAAGAAGAGAGTTGCTTAGCTTTGTTAGCATGTATTGTGTTACTACATTTGAGCTTTTCTCAGTGCTAGGAGTTGTGGAGACAAATTGTTGTTGTACTGATTTAGGAATAATTTTTAGGATGGTTGTTGGTTATTTCTGCACAAGGGCTTGGATGTTCATGTATGGAAGAGTTTGTAAGAGGCATAATGCTTCCACGCTAGTGGGTTAAGATTGCCGATTTGCTGGGATATTTGTTGGGTGTCCCAAGATTGATGTGTTTTATTGATGCGTTCTTTTATGTTCAGTGGTGTTGCTATTGTTGTAGTTTTTTTATTGTAGATTCTTCGCCATAGAAGGCTAATGTATGTGTGTTATATGTTTATTCCCAGGGGCCACCACCTTTTTCTTCGACTTCGTCGTTTTTCTGCCAAAGCTTTATTTTCCCACTTACCCCTGCCTCCCTCCAATCTTGCCCAATTTGCCCAATTACCCTCATTTACTCTGCTACCCATCTCAATATACCTGCGGAACCTCAGGGATGGATGATGCTTATGTTGGACTGGACTTTTTGATGATTTATTTGATGCTTGATGTTAACCTTAATTTTGTTTTGAAAAATCTTTTGACTCGAAATTCATTGTTGTGTTCTGGTTAAATAAACCAGTGATTGATTGTTAAATTGAAATTGTTTAGTGAGACAAAATTAAAATAGTGAGACAAATTGTAAGCCACTTGTTTTGTCTGCGTAAGCAAGAGCCTTCCTCGGCCCCTCCCTGTAGACAGAGTCAGCGTGACTTCCCCTGTTCTATATTTCTCCTTCTTTCTTCTCTCTCTCTCTCTCTCTCTCTCTCTCTCTCTCTCTCTCTCTCTCTCTCTCTCTCATCTTGCTCCTGCTCTCTAAATTGGGGATTACTGTGTGTCTGTCTCATTTTTCTGGCGCCCAATGTGGGGCTAAGGAAGGCTTAAAAAAAAAAAAAAAAAAAAAGTTTTTTTATGGATCCTAAGTTGTAAAACAAAAAGAACAGACCAGCATAAGTTGTACCATGAGTGCTGAAGGTACACCGTCAGGTAGCTTGAGTGAGGGTGTCCAAGCAGGTGAAGGAAATGGAGGAGAAGAAGGCCATCAAGCCACGGTCGCTGGCCTCCAGAGACAGCTAGCTGACATGCAGAGGCTACTCTCTCTAGTCACCCTTCAACCGGCTGCAGCAACCCCACCCGTCATCAACATCACGGCCCAAGCAGCCGTGAGATTAAGCCCTTCTCAGGGTTTGTCCCACAACCCGGGGAAGTGGGTCTTTTGTAGAGTGGGAGCAGCAATGTCAGCAGCATCTACAAGATGGCACGATCCCAGAACTACGGGCGAAGATGTTGGGCAGCCTCCGGGGACTCGCCTACCAACAGGCAAAAGACTGCAGTGATGCTGCCGACATCCTGAACACACTTCGAGGCATCTACGGGGAGGTGAACGGTGGACGGTGGACCTACTACTGCTAGAGTTCGACACCATGACACTGCAGCCTAAGGAGGCTCCGTCCACCTTCTTGGGACGTTTGTGGTCCGCCCTGGCGGAGGTGGCGGCAAAAATGGAGATGGGGCAGCAGGAGCAGCGGCGGCGGGTCTACCATGTGTTTTCCCGGTCAGTTCCACCAATGCTGGCTCTGGAGCTGCGGAGCAGTTTTGGTTTTTTTTTCCAGGGGAGGCCACTCCAGATCTCACCAGGCTGCTCCAGACGGTACGGAGAGTGGAACAGATGGGCGAGGAGCCCGTCGCCAGGTCGAAGGACAGTCGCAAGTTCACGCCAATGCTGCAACAATGCCAGGACCCAGCGAGGGACTCTGCGACAGCGACCTGGAGAAGATCGCCGAGAAGGTGGCCGAGAAGTTACGGCCGACGTTCACAGAACCTCCTGGCCCGGCGCACCCAGGGGCTCAACCTCCACGACCCAGGGGGGCCGTACCGGTGTGGCCGACATGGTCACTACACCAGACAGTGCCGGAACCAGCAGGAACGGCAGAAATTAAACGGCCAGGCAGTCGGCGTTGGGGACCAGACGCTGACTGACAACAATTCAGGACCCAACCGACGGCATGAAAACTCCTCAAGGATGCCATCAACACCATCGAGGTCAGCCGCAACATCAAGCCTGTCCGCCTGAGGGGAGTCGACGTCAAGCTGGCGGCTGGCCAAATTATAGAACTTCGGGGAAAGGTGCCGAGTGCTTCACATGTTTGCCCTCGTGCCCCAGAAAACATCAGATGGGGACTGAAGGTACTGAAGGCTGAGGTAAGAGAGAATGAACTTGTCATTTTTGTGCAAAACTGTAGACGCTGGGGACAGACCACCCTAACCCCAAGAGACACATTAGCAGACATCAACACTGAGGCAGACATTCTGGAGGCTTTGGTTGGGCCTGCATGTGAAGAGGAGATAGAAGTAGAAGGGGTAAGAACAAAATGTTTGTTGGACAGTGGGTCCCAAGTGACCATCGTCTCGGAACAGTTCTATAGACAGAACCTTGGCCACCTGCAAATCCAGGGACTGACAACACCCGTCAATGTGGTTGGTGCGGGGAGGACAGAGTGTGCCTTACCTTGGGTACATAACCATGCAGTGTCGGCTACCAAAGTCTTGGCAGGGAAGGAGACCGTCACTTCTGTAGTCTGTCTTGTGTGGTCAGGGGGGTACAGAATTCTCAAGGACAGTTCCGATTATTCTGGGAACGAACGTCTTCAGAGACCTGCCACGATCTCTGGTAACCGACCATGTCAGATGTGAGGCACTATTCATGCTGGCAAATGCTGCGACGACAGTAGCGATGCTGATGGCAAAAAGTGGGGACTATCATTTTGAAGAAGAAGACAGTCATACCCCCTATGGGTACGGCCAGTGTTGTGGGTCAACCCCGGGTCAGAGACCTTCAGACCTTCTCCTCGGTGCTGATCCAGGAACACTGTGACCAACAGCAAAACGTTAAGGTGGGACTGGTAGCAACAAAAGTGGCTGTTGAAGATCTGCATGATGTGAGATTGACCCTTTGCAATTTTTCTGATGTAGATTTAGTCTTACAGAAGAATTCCAAGATAGCAGATGTGTATGTTGTTAATGCCATGTATGATATGCATAGGGTCTTAGAAGAGTTCAGTGGGTTGCCTGAACCACAGAATGTGATACTGAACATGCACACAGCCACGCAGTCACAAAATCACACTCGCATCTCAGACACAGAGGGTTGCGCAGGGCAGTTCCGTTTTGGAGAGAGTGCACCAGAAGAATGGCGCAAGAAATTTGCCCACCGACTCTCATCCTACTCTCTGATGTCTTCATCCAACATGATTTAGACCATGATTTAGACATAGGCAGAACCGAGGTGGAACACACGACATCCAACTCCAGCCAGGATGCACTGTCAGGGAGAGACCCCGACCCATCTCTCCGAGAGACTTTGAGGAGGCAAAACAGCACATTCAGGAGCTCTTGGAGGCAAAGATTATCACTCCAA
The DNA here is from genome assembly GCA_016801955.1 of Conus betulinus. Classification (NCBI taxonomy): domain Eukaryota; kingdom Metazoa; phylum Mollusca; class Gastropoda; order Neogastropoda; family Conidae; genus Conus; species Conus betulinus. Next base: position 139,947 of record JADBJO010001511.1, read on the forward strand.
GTTGCTCGCCCTTTGCAAGCCCCATCGTCTTGGTGAGGAAGAAGAACAACGCCCTGCGGTTGTGTGTAGACTATCGAGCAATCAACCGTTTCACCATCAAAGATAGCTATGCCATCCCAAAGATCGATGACCTGTTCCTCACACTCAACGGCGGCAGCCAATGGTTCACGAGCATGGATCTCAGCAAGGCATACTACCAGGTACCGCTGACTGAACGGGCGAAACAGATCTCGGCATTTACAACACCTTTTGGGCTCTTCCAGTTCGAGCGGATGCCCTTTGGCCTGTGCAACTCCCCAGCAACATTTCAGCGACTGATGGACAAGGTGTTCATTGATATGAACCTCAGTGAACTGATCGTGTTCCTAGATGACATACTGATCCATGGTCGTACACTGAGGAACTGGAAGACCGGACCATCCGCTCGCTGGAACGGCTGAGGAAGTTCAAGCTAAAGCTTGACCCACAGAAGTGCCTGTTCGGGACAAAGGAGGTTCGCCACTTGGGTCATGTCATCTCCGACCAGGGGATAAAACCAGACCCGGGAAGATCTCAGCCTTGACGACCTGGCCGATTCCTCGCACAGTTTCGTCGCGACGTGAAGTCTTTCATCGGGTTTGCTGGTTTCTACCGGAAGTTCCTCCCTAATTCGCCCAGATAGCCAAGCCGCTCAATGACCTAACTGCTGGTTACATCCCAAGGGGCTGCCAGAAGAAAGGAGAGAAGAAAAACAAAGGCCTTACCCTGACATCGGACATCACGCACTTGTGGGGAGATCAACAACAAGCAGCATTCGACGCACTCATCCAGGCATTGACATCTGAGCCTCTCCTGGCAGTGGCTGACTGCACAAAGCCATTCACTCTGCACTGTGATGCGAGTGGAACTGGAATCGGTGCTGTACTGTACCAGGAGCAGGATGGGAAGAACAGAGTTATTGCATATGCCAGCCGATCTCTCAATAAGACTGAATCCAACTATCCAGCGCACAAGAGGGAATTTCTTGCCCTGAAGTGGGCAATGACGGAGAAATTCCATGATTACATTCTGGGAACTCAAGTCACAGTAGTCACGGATAACAACCCCCTGCGGTACATCCTCCACAAAGCAAAACTTGATGCTGTGAGTCATAGGTGGCTTGCTTCTCTTTCGATCTATGACTTTGACATACAGTACAAAAGAGGATCCAGCCATTTGGATGCTGACGGCCTGTCTAGGCGACATGACAGGGAAGAACTTCTTGAGGATGCCGAGTACCACAAGTTCCTGAAAACACAGAGTTCATCAGGAGAAAGGCCACTGAACTTGATGAAACCAAAAGCAACGGATTGGAGACCGCAAGCTCTGTGGTGGTCAGGGCTGTGATGGAAGCCAAGGGTGTTAGGCCAGCCAGCAACAACCAGGCCAGCCTACATGTGTCATCGTGCCGTCAGTCAGTTGAGACAGACACAGAGGAAAACCTTCCAGCAGTGGAACAGCTAGTAAAAGACCCAAGCCTGATTCGTGATGACATCCTGGAGCCAAAGGAGAACGGGATTGGGTACCATCAGTAAGAGAGAGTGGAGAGAGACTACAACTGGCTGACCCTACACTGAACTGGGTGTGATTCAAGAGTTAGAAAAGGGCACAGGTTGAGTGCCAATACACAAGCAGGTGTCTCACCTGAGATGAGGGTTTTCATCCGAGAACAAAACAAACTGGTGATGAAAGAAGGTGTTCTCCACAGGAAAGTAGAGGGTGAGGAAGGAAAAGTGAAGTGGCAACTGGTCATCCCCACCTCTCAAAACGCCAACAGGCAATGTCGGGCGTGCACGAGGATATATACCATCCACATCTGGAGAGTGCACTCCAACAGGCAAGACTCCGTTTTTTTTCTGGCCCTTCATGGCCCGAGATTTGGAGAGGAAGATCAGGCAATGTGGGAGGTGTGTACGGAGGGAGCTGCCCAAGAAAAGGCCCCTATGGAGACCATCACGTCCAGTGTTCCCCTTGAGCTCCTCCATTGACTACCTAACCATCGAGGTCAAGGGGCAGAAACAGAATATCCTGGTGATACTCGATCACTTCACCAAGTTTGGCGTTACAGTCTGCACAAAAGATCAGAAAGCCAAGACTGTTGCTCAAGCCCTCTGGCAGAACTTCTTCATGATCTACGGTTTCCCTCAGCGCATCCTATCAGATCAAGGAAGAGACTTTGAGTCTGAGCTGTTGAAAAAGAAGTGTGCCGAGTAGCTGGCATCAAGAAGTGCCGCACGACACCATACCACCCTGCAGGCTCACCTGTTGAACGCTTTAAACAGAGAGATCATCCACCGACTCCGCAGCCTTGAGGATGAACAGAAGAAGGACTGGAGAAAAAGTCTACCAGCAGTGATGCATGCATACAACTGCAGCATTCATTCCAGCACAGGTTACAGCCCGTATTACCTGTTCTTCGGACGCCATCCACGCCTACCGATTGACTTGGCGTTTGGAATTGATTTAGATGCTTCTCGGAGGGAATCGCCAAGGCAGTTTGTGCGAGACATGAAAAACCGTCTCCAAGAGGCCTACACAACTGCCTCAAACAACATGGACAGGCGTGCACTCAGGAACAAGGCACAATATGACACATCCGCCTATGCTGCTGACTTGAGGTGGGAGACAGAGTCTTAGTGCGACGACTAGGCCCCAGGATCACCTCAAAAGTGTGTGACCGTTGGGAGAAAGGGGTGTACGTAGTGGTTGACAAGCCTGGTGATATGCCCGTGTACTCGGTCAGACTGGAAGGGGTATTGGGCCTGTGAGGACACTTCATCGCAACCTGTTACTACCAATAGGCATGCTTGATGAAGAGACCAATCACATACGAGAGAAGAAAAGAGAGCCGAGGCCCAAAACCAAAACCAAAAGGAGCAGGACAGAGCTGCAGGATGTCGAGGAGGAGGACACGGCCTCTCTGCAGTTTGAATTAGCATGGCCCAATTCAGATTTGAGGCCAGAGGCACCTGTGTTTGTTCCATCTGGCGAACCTCTGAGGACAGATGTGGGGGAGCTGATGGGAGAACCAGGAATCGGTTCTGGACAGGAACCCATGGAACCAGCTGGTGATACACCGGAACCCCGCCAAGCCAGTGTGGACACAGGAGATCGGACTGGGACACAAGGTGTTACTGACCCAGGGGAACCAGAGAAGGATCATGAGGATGGATCCAGGGATGGGTCGGGTTGATCAACCACACTGGGTCTGACGAGGCAGTAGGTTTTGATGCGGAGGGGGGAAGAGCCTGCACCAAAACTTAGGCGGTCTTTACGACAAAGGCGGCCTGTGGACCGTTTGAACTTGGCACATAGAGTGGCAGCAGATCTTCCTGTTGAGTCTGCCACTGTTGGCAAAGCCAAGGATCTGGGACCTTGGTTGAACAGTTGGAGGAAAGTTTCGAGACCCTCTCCAAGTCCTTGTCGATGATAAAGGAACATTATTTCATCTTGGCCAAGAAATGCGTGTAGTTATACACCAAAGAAATTGTCCGGCAATGATTGATTGCTGGTTCAAGAAAATTTTACCATTGTGTGAAATGACCAGAAACTTTCAATTGAAAAAAAAAAAATGATATGTTTTTTTTTTTTTTTTTTTTTGGCGGGGAAAGTGTAGACAGCATGACAGAGGGCTGGTCTACACAAGCACAGTTCAAGGGAAGTAACTGCAATTTTAGTCCCTTGTTAAGAAGTTGTTTCCTTGGGGGAGTTGTCCCCCTTGAGTGGTTAAACGAAGGTTTGGGATTGAAGATAATGTGTTTTGATTTGGTTCTAGTTACTATTTTTTTTTCTTTGTATACAAAAATCTTGTTGGGAAAGTTACTAGAGTAATTATTTTTGGGGGGTTGAAATAAAGTAATTCAGGGAAATAATACCAAGTTCACCAACTACTTCCTGTTTCCTGACAAGTTCCACATCCTATTTCCTGTTCCTTGACATAGCAATTTCCTGCACATTTTGACCGGCTGGAGAGAGAGGGAGAGACACTTTGTCTGCCTAGAGAGAAAAACAAAGTTGGCAGAGGGTCTTTTAATTCAAGGTTAGTAAGCTGTAGTAAGATTATGAGTAAATTAGACTAAAACTAAGCCTGTATATTGTTACTGATCATATTATGAATTGGGCTTGTCTAGATACTGGTCCAAGTTAGTATGTTGAACCGGTTTGGCTTACCATGTGCTTTTGGTAGACATCTTGAAATTGGGGAAAGGATCCTGGCCATTTTACAGGATATTTAGTAGCTGTCTTGTTTGAAATAGCATTTAGGCATGTTAAAGAAATTAATAGACTTATTTCTTCTGTCATGTTTATTCAGTTCTTCTCCTGTGCTCTCTTTTCTCAAGTTGAACAGAACTAAGAGTTAATCTTAGCGACCAGTGTAAATTTTTTTTTCTCACTTTGACTTCCTTCCCTCAGTCGTATATTTTCTCTTACCACCTTTTAAGGGTCATTGCTAACAATGTGTACCTAGGGCTAGGATTTAGCCCAATACTTCTGACATTAGATTATTGTACTAATAGAAGGTTTGTACAGTTAGGGCCTAGTCCCAGTGAAAAAAAACTTTTATTCCTTTGTTCTCATGGAATGACCCTTGCTAAGAAAGAAGAGAGTTGCTTAGCTTTGTTAGCATGTATTGTGTTACTACATTTGAGCTTTTCTCAGTGCTAGGAGTTGTGGAGACAAATTGTTGTTGTACTGATTTAGGAATAATTTTTAGGATGGTTGTTGGTTATTTCTGCACAAGGGCTTGGATGTTCATGTATGGAAGAGTTTGTAAGAGGCATAATGCTTCCACGCTAGTGGGTTAAGATTGCCGATTTGCTGGGATATTTGTTGGGTGTCCCAAGATTGATGTGTTTTATTGATGCGTCTTTTTATGTTCAGTGGTGTTGCTATTGTTGTAGTTTTTTATTGTAGATTCTTCGCCATAGAAGGCTAATGTATTGTGTTATATGTTTATTCCAGGGGGCCTTTTTTTCTTCGTCTTCGTCGTTTTTTTTCTGCCAAAGCTTTATTTTCCCACTTACCCCTGCCTCCCT